>SNQJ01S0086952.1:45452-56462 GCA_010110895.2 Picea sitchensis | reverse complement strand
ATATATGTTGTTGATATGTGATCACATCTAACTGGTTATAAATGACAGCAATGGGTAATAAAGAAATGTTGAATGCTAATTTATGAGTTTTTGTGCAAGAGGGAAGTTTTGGGAAAAAGAGCCCCACACTCATTCACCCCCCCTCTAAGTGTGGTAGGTGTGTCCAACAACTACATCTCCACTTATGAGTTCATCGTCTTGAACGAATGTTTGATTTTATTGAATACAGACACATATCAAGAGAACTCAATACCATTTCGGATTCGTTAGCTAGATAGGTATCTCGCACATAGATAAATTTTCATAAAGGAAATTAATCACATCTCATATCATCATGTAAATTAAAACATATCACATAAAATACATCATTATTTGCAAATCATTTGGGACTGTAAAAACTCAGAAATGTATATATTTACGGCGTAACCGAAAATGTTTTGATTACATCAAAAAAGTACATAGAAGGGAAAAATGTTGGGTCCTCATGACCTTAACATCGTCATAAAAACTATAAAAAAAAATCATCAATGAGGTCCTAGTCCCCCAGCATGATATTGTGCTCCAAGTAGCACATCACCGTACGGGCTACTCGTCTCAGTAAAGAGTTAATACTCTCAGGGACTCCCACTGTGGTTCTCTGCAAGTGCAATGGTATGTTCTCCCTCTCAAGAGGAGGGATACTCTTCGTAAGACCAAGAAGGTTTATCTCCGCCTCTTGGAGACCCCCTACTGCTACTACTACCCAATAATCCGCACGATGCCCTAATGCCAGTATCTCTACCAGACGTTTTTCTTGCTTGTATGGATGATGAAATGATACATCCGTTAGAAACTCTTCTATGTACCCAAAAACAAAATATAATTTTAAAATAAAAAAAACACACTTGACCAGATCTTTTTGGTTTCTTACCTAACGCATCCCAGTCCACCCCATCTGGAAGGACCAGGTCCATGCTTCCTTGGAAATCTACTCCGGTGTATGGAAATTTTTCTATCACAATCAATTGGCATCCCAGCCAAGCAAAGAAATCACCGGTGAATTTGAACTATGAATCTGAGCCTAATCTTGGAGATAGGATAGTCCATCGCTCCATATGTGGTTCTCCCACTGGCTGTACTGCTAATGCAATTTGAGGTTGCATCTGAGGAATGATTTCTAAAAATAATGAAACCAAGAATGAAGCATACCCGAACTACTTTTGTTTCCATGCTCTGCATCTCGTAATCTGCTCCTTCACATTCTAAAGGAACCCTGCACTCCAGTTAAACAGTGTTGGCTCTAGACACTATAAACTATAGGCCACCTGTGATCTTGAAACTAGGTGTGCACTAGTACTTCCTGCTATACTCATATGGAAAACAGAATGGACCAAAGAGGTAGGTCCCTGATATCTTTGATTGCAATTCTACCTCCCACTAGTCTCTCTTCTGGGACACAATGGTTTTCCAGGTACTCATCCACAGGTGCAGGAAGTGCCCTGTGTCCGGATAAAACTACGGGAACCCCTATTTTCGAGAGGCCAGTCAGGAAGTATACATCTTCCAAATCTATGGTGAGAATATATGATCCAATTTGGAACCCTTGTTCCATGACGTTCCATAGCCCAATCATTTTCCCAAGAAGAAGAATCTCTTTCTTCATTTTTTGCATTTTGAAGAACTTGAGGAGACCGCAATTCCTCAATGCAGCCTATTCTCAGGTAATTTTCAAGGTTTCCACATCATCGAGCTCATGCTCTCTTTATTTCCACTTGATCATGATTATTTTTGAAGTTACCTCAATCATCAACAACCAAAATTCATTAATGACGTTTTTTCGTCAATTTTTGGGTAGTTTAAAAACTTTCAAAAAATTGTTATTTTGTCTATGAGGCAAACACCCCTTTCATATGCACATCAGTCCACCAAATCAGCCCTACAGTAGCCATAAGGATGCTTTGGAAAATCAGAATGCACACCACTCATGATTTGAGAAAGCAGTAGCAGTTTTAGGCAATTTTTTCTTGTGTTTTTGGGCAGCGCCCTCTCCACCACTACACCAGTGCATTGGTAGGAATTTCAGTAGCTTAGAGGGGCTCTTTAACAAATGGGCATAACTCCCCCACTAAATCTAGAGGAGCACCGAGAACTTTTGGGCACTTGAGAGAACCCATGGCATCAACGTTTGCACCCAATCATTGCCTAAAAACAAATTTTAAATCATACAAATGAAAGAAAGGAAGAAGATCACTAACCTGGTCCAAATGGCGAGGAAAATGGCCGACCGTAGCTCCGACATCGAACAATGCAAGATTCACTTACAAAGCACAAATTCTCCACTGCTACAAATCTTTGCACAAATGAAATGGTAAATGATACTTTTACCCATTTTACTATTATAAATTTCATGTTTGCCTAAGATATAGTTATTTTGGGGCTTTTAAAATATTTTGTTGTCCTTATTAATCCACTGGAATGTAGTTTTGACAATATTGGCAGGTTTCAGAGCAGTTTTGTTCATTTTTTCATCTTGTCACATTCACGAGCATAGTTTTAGTTCATTCTCAAGCTCAAACACATAAGAACACACCGGGTAAAATTTTATCTCTTTTCCAGACACGCATGGATACATGAAAAAAGAACCCCTCGGAGTTAAGCTCTTTTCAGACTCTCTAAACATGAAAATATTGTCAAGTGATCTTGCTTTGTTTCCCACTCGTTAAAAGGTTTGAAAGGGCATCTTTCGAGTGATAATTTATCTCTTTTTCGGCCTCACGAGACTAACATTATGAAAAGAGACCACACTAGAGTCGTCTTTAAGTCATTTTTAGACTCTCTAAATATGAAAAACCACTGCGTTTACCTTCTCTGGACTCGTTAAATGTTCATACATTCAAGGGCCCATACGGGACTGAACCCTTACTTCTTCCAGTTCGTTAAACAAAGGAAGAGTAAATTACTGAAGGCAACTTATATCGAGCATGTGTACCCTCCTTGATCTCGTTAAACAAAAAAGAGGTACTCGTCTATCTGGATGGGTGAAAAATTGAAAGAAGCAAGACACGGAGTTTTTCAGAACATTACCATTAATTCTTACACTCGCCCTTGAACACAACATTTTATCTTTGCACGCAGTTACTATCCGTCGAACTTCTGCACTGAACCAATCCTTTGAGTTTCCTTACTCTTTTGGGTCACCCGACGAAAGTCACAGTATCCACTGAATTATCAACTTTTGGTCCTTGTTGAGTTTCTGCTATCATGCCTCAGTGTTCAAGGGAAGTATCTGCCTCAAGAGTCAACCATCATAAATTCCTGTTTCAATACCTGTGTCAATCCATGTTCATTTGATCCACCAATTACATATCTGTGTTAGTTTCATGTCATTGATGGGGGATACACAAAGGACCTCTCTCAACGAGTCTATTCCTATCGACTTAAGAACATTATCCAGGAACTAGACTTAGAAACTAGTTAGTACCTTGGGACCTACATGCCTCAATGGCAGGCCTCCTTGCGTCCAACAGTGGTTTTACATCATTGATATCTGATCGGATGATTTCATGGATGTTCGACTTCAGCTCATCCATTCACATTCTTTGGAACGTACTAGAGTACCTTGGGAATCATTGACATCAATGGTTATTTCCCTCACTCTTGTTAACGGTTTACCTCATTAACTGGTAATCAAGTGGTTTTTGCCATGCTTGAAATCAAGACATCTATTCAGATGGTTAGATTCGTACTACATCAGGATCAATAAGAAGACCCTGGGTTGAGTCACCACTCTTATATGTAATTTTCTCAGGTTGCGACGAAGTTTCTTTTGAACATTGACACATATATTGTCACATAGATCCACTTTGTATTGGTCGTGGATATGTCTTGTCGTCTCGTAGATCCATGGTGTATTCTTCATGGCTACGATCAGTTTAGGTCATAGGAGTATAGATCCACATTTTATCTTCAGTGGATATACCTTTTTATCAATATAATTATGGATCTGTAGTGTATTTTATGGAAACCATACCTTGAAAGTCTTTATCACTCAAGCATAGGTATGTCTGCCTTGGGTTTGAAACATGTCATAACATTTTTTTGATGGTTGTGTTCATATTCTATCAATTTCTTTGAGTCCATACCCTTGCTTGAAAAAGTATACAAAGTACTTCAGTCATCATTTCTCATCTTCTAATTTTTCACTTTGGGGGGCAATCTCTTACACATCAAAATTACTCATTAGGATAATGGCCTAGTGTCGTCATTACCAATGTCGCAAGTGTCGCATTTCACCTAGAAATGTCACAAATATACTGTCATCTTGTCTATCTTGTGTCTCGGATGACATTATCAAGAACACTTACAAGACACCTCAAAAGACTGGTTTTGAAGAGGACAAGTCATTTGACAAATAGTACAAGTCTTTTTCCACTAAGAAAACCACTAAAAAAACAATTTGGGAAGGTAGCACTCCCCTATACACTGTCAGGGAGTTCCAACGCTCTATGACCTCTTTTGGGGGAGCATTCCAACGCTTTGTGCCCCATTCTGAGGGAGCGTTGGCCTTTTTTGAGTGAATCTTTGGATTGCTGAGAGAAATCAGGGAAGAATCCCTTCACATCTGGATTTGGTTGGATTCAGATCTGAGGTCAAGGCTCGATATCAAGGAAGATACATAACTAAAGGAGAAGAATCCTCAACTTATCCCAAGAATATCTTAAGTGGTTAAGCCTCTCCAAGCCTATATAAGGAGGCCTCTTCATGGTGAAAGGGGAGACATTGTGAAGCATCGAACTTATGATCTCATAAGGGAGATATCATTGAAGCATCAACATTTTGTGTGGATTATTTGAGAAAGGGTCTAGAAAAACAAAGCTTGGTGAAGTTGTTGCACCTACATCCATGGCTGTAAGCATCTCACTTTTTCTTCATTTATATAAATCTATGCTTGGTCTGTTTCCTTTAAATTTTGTGTACGTTTCATGAACTTGTTTCTTTCATAGATCCATTATGAGGCTAATAATGGTAGAGTAGGAAGTATGTATCTTTGTTGTTTCTCATTGTATTACATGACCTTCTGAAGAACTTGGAGATCAAGATCATCCTGGATCGAGCAAGGACAAACGTCGGTAAAAAGCTATTTACTCTTCTTCCTTCTTCTTCTTTGGATAGTTTAGCTTCATGAAAAGGAAAGTCAGTGTCCACAATGGAACTTTTCTGTCTTGGTCATAGGGGTCTAGTATTCAAGAGAGAATCCACTTGTCTGTAAGGGGATTTCTCTGTAACAGAAATTGGCGACTCCACTGGGGATGGACCTTGATTTTTGTTTCCTTTCCTGCGTATTGTTTTGGCCTTTGCTCATTTTTTTACCTTCTCCATACTGTGTCTTTGATTCTTAGAACAGTGTTGATTTTCTCTTTACCTCATTTCATACACTTTGATTTCTCGATTTTGCTTGAATTTTTTTATTTTCTGGGCATTTTTCTAAATTTTTAGTGGCCAATGCCCCACTACCTCTTCTACCAAAGCGCTAATTCTCCCTGCTGATATTACACCGAGAGTTGAAACATCATAGTTCCCTTTACACTAGAGCACTGCCCCTTTTCTGTGAAAAATCTTCTAGGGTTTTCATTCTCTGAGCTCATTTTTGCTTTTGGCACTTCCTCGAGAGTCTTACAACCTCAGTACATCTTGGTCTTGGCCTTCAACACTCTATTTTCTAAGAATTCACCACCTTTTGTTTCAAATTTTGATGTTTTTTTCCTTACCTTGAAATCACTCTTTGTCTTTGACGATTTAGAGTAAACTTACTATTTTCCTCTGACTTATCTGACTGAGTGGAAGATTTTGTGAGGAAATTCAAAGGTCTATGCACCATTCCATTTCATCTTTGAGGTCATCTTGTCCAAGAATTTTTTATTCTTTTTGAGATTTTGGTTTTCTTTTTGCAAATTTTGTGATATTTTTCTTGTTTAAATCATGACGAGAGTGTGTTTTTGTTTGTGTGAAACTTGATTCTGATTGTATAAATCTCATTGATCTTAAAGTCTGAATGACATAAGGATATTTACATCAAATTGATTATCATTCACACATAAATCAAAGGGATACATTTATTATGATTTCTTTTGGATAATAGAACAACATTCTATGAAATTTTTAGCATTGTACCGGATTTGATTGAGAAACAATTGATTGAGGATTCTGCTCCTAGTGTTTGACAGTGACAACAACAGTCTTCTCTTTCCCCTAAATAGGCATTCATTGAAAGAAAAGACTACTTATCATTTCTTATACATTTTTTTGGAATTGAGTCATAATACCATTAGTTCCATTTTCATACACCCTTGAGTAAAGAATAGCTGCAAAATTAACGATAATTAAAATTTATCTAGAACATTTTATTTTTAGAATCTTCCACCAACATTAGACTAGGATTAGCACTTTGGATTAGGTTGTGAGTAAAACTCTCCAAAGTATTCAAAACAAATATTATCATCTTGCGATAGGGAGAGAAAATCCAATTGTCATATAGGTTTTCTGGGATCCCCCTCTCACATAGGGGTTACACATGAGGTCACATTTGGGAGAGTTACGAAGATTATCCCTCCATGGTTCAACCATTTGTAGTGGTCAGATTGTATATTGAGGGTTCTTCTTGAGGTTCAGCTGGTTTCATTTGGTCTTAGTGCTTCGTGAAATCTGAATCCATTTGGGGGCCTCTGGAGTTCTACCAGTCCACTTGTCCTTGGTTCTCTTGAAGGATTTCAGACTTTTTATCCTGCTCATATGTTCGGACTGGACTGTCGAATGTACCCACCCAGGGGCTGACTGTGAGTTGGTGTCCTTAGTAGCCATAATATTTAGCTACTTACACAAGGTGACGGTGAAGAGAAGTCTCACTATACTTAGAACAGACATTGGTCAAACTCACTCAGGCTCCTTGGAGTGTAAATCCACAATTACTGTGTGGAAGCTTGCACCAAGGTGTAAGTCTGTTAAGCAGGTCGACATCGTAACTATTCCACCATATCCTAGCCCCTTCTTGACTTGATCACGCGATGTTGGATTTCATCACCAACTAGTACGGTCATCGAGGGAAGGTTTTGTTTTCTTGGTTTGATTCCTAGATTTTTTAGTGTATGTTATTTCTTTTCATTATTCGGACATATATTTCTTTTTTGGTTCATTACTTAGCTCCAGAAACATCAGCCTTCACCATTCACATAGGATGCAAGGGTTACCCCCGAAATATCCTGATGGTTATCTACCTTTTCTTATCAACTCTTCAGAAGGCCCTCTGGAGGCTCATAACGAACTAGGCTCTGAGGTTGGAAGCACACACTCTCTAGAATAGTTCCGAATTGTTTCCAATTCTTTGGAAGGTTTTCAAATCAACCCAGCTTTGCGTATTAGGCGAGAACCACATCTGTTGTGGGTGAAATCATCTAGAGAGGTTGTTTTTATTGAGGAAACACAGGTATCCACCAAACCTCACGTAGGATCTAGAGTTGAGGATCCATTTTCCCAAAGAGAATCATTTAGGACCCCGACTCATACTATTGGAACCTCTGGATTTGGTTCTGTCCCTTTGACAGTTCGTGATCTATACGATAACCTAGGAGTGAATCTCGATCAACCCATGGAATAACAAGTGCCCGAGATGTATGTTAGTTATATGGTACCTTTAAATCACTTTACTAGTATGAAAAGTAATGTCATTACCATTACAGACCAATTTTTTATTGGTTCTCACTTGAACCCTAGTATCCAGATGGCCCATTCTACCATGGTCTCACATGTTTCCACAATTCCCACCAGAAATGTGACACCATCCCATGCTCTGATTGGAACACCACTTAGACCAAATCTGTCAGTCCCACTTAGGTACAGAGCTTTGAATCCATCCATTACCAACACTACACGAGTTACACCTAGAGGTTCTATCCCTACACCATTGTTTGGAGAAACCAGGCTTGGTGGCTCTAATCTGGATGGAGCCTCTGGTCATTCATTTTCTAGTTTCCATATCCCTCTGGGAACTCAACCTCATGCTGGGGGAAAACCTCCATTTCAGAATCAAACTCAAATGGGGACACAATCTCTGCTTGGGGGGAAATCTCAGATTGGAATCTCTAACCTGTCATATGGGCAGAATGTGACACCAAATCCTTGTCACATTCCTTTATTGGGAAATCCACTATTCCCTGGGGAGAAACATCCTCAAGGACAACAAAACCCTTATCCTCCTTATGGAAAAAATGTCTATCCACCTTATGGGAAAATCCAACAACCAACAAATAATCCTCAGAACCCATCAGGTTATCCTCCATAGCCACATGTTTCTCAACCATCCTCAAATTCTATTTATTCTGGTCAACCACAACCAAATGTAAGAGGACCTACTCGATATAATTATCAACCTAACCCATTTTACAGTCCTACTGGTGTTCCCATGCCACACTAGTGTCATCCTCACATTAACCAAAAGATACCATTTATTGTGACTCTGGATCTTCCAGACTTGTCTCGGTTAACCAATGATCTTATATTGCATTATCCTTTTTGGTCAGTCATCCCTACTAAATTACGTTCTGATATTCCAAAATTTGATGGTAAACCTAGAGAAGACCCAAATAACCATGTGATGACTTTCCATTTGTGGTGTCCAGCAAACACTTACGGGCTCCGCTACCAAGTGGTATATTGAACTGCCACATGGTTCTTTCCAAGACTTCAAATCCCTTTCCATGTCCTTTCTCACACAATTTCAACTACCCATTCAATACGAGACGGGTACTAGACTCTTGACCTCCCTTCGTTAGAAAAACTCTATGCATATCTCTGATCATATTCATGAGTGGAGACGACGATGAAGGTCGATCAAAGAAGTCATTCCTAACCAATTATTGGGGGAATGGTTTACTAAATTACTGTTACCCCTAATTTCTTCTGATGTTTCCATGGGTGGTGTAGTCACCGAGGAAGAGGCCATTGCTCGGGCTCAATACTTAGATTTGGTTTATTCACAGTCTGGTACTTTATATAATTTGATTCCAAATGCTACCCATGTCACTAATGATTAGCATTCATTCACGTTATTAATCTCTAAGATACTACATCATATGCATATAACATACATAAATATTTAGAACTAAGCATAAATCACATCAATAACACAAAACAAACACAACACAGAATATACATGGTTCACCCCCAGCGTGGGGCTACGTCCACCAACTCTTTGTATTATTTATTATCTTCTTTTAATCTTATTACATGCACAGAGCCACAAAACCCACTCTGCATAAGACAGGAGATCTATGCACACTTTTCCAAATCCTCCTTCCCCGAGTTCGACATAGCACAGACCCTTCTTATAATCACTTGCACTTAACTCTACAAGTTCTCAACACATAGTATGCATAAATCCTTTACAGCTAATCACACTTAGAAACCTTTGCATATCTTGCACAAAGCCAACTTAGATCTGATCGAACTTCATGTCCTTACTTACATCACCTAGATACTTATTTATACATTAAAAAAGAGGCCTAAGCATGGGTAAACCCATTGGTCGACATTCCATACTTGTTACATAAGCCCTAAACCCAAAAATCCTTTAAAAAGAGGGCGAGATTCCATGATCTCCTCTTTGCCTAGGCGCTCTATCTTCGACCAGCTTGTCAAAGTCCCAAAAATGGTCAAACACAACCAAGGTTCTCCAAAACTTGGTTGAGGGCCAACAGGCCCCCAACACTCACCTGTGACTTGTCCCGAGTCACTTTGATATGGGAAACTCTGCTTCGAAAGCCTCGAGCTTGGCTTGGGCTACCTCGACTTGTTGTTTTTCTAGGGCCTCCTACATACATGACCTTATCAACCATAAGGTCTATTAGGATCTCCTCGACAGACTTCTCTACTGCATTAAGGTCGCTCGACATACACAATCAAGATCAGATATCTCAGATAGGTGGACAAACATGCAAGGCAAGCAGAATAGGTGGCGAGGTCTTAATAAGCATTGCACGAAAGCAATTAGTTCTTTGTGGGCTTAGATAATCACAATTCGCAAAAGTGGCCTCGATGCAAAATTCGATGGGTTAAATAGATAATGTCATAACGGACTCCTCCAACGGGAATGAATGCCTCAATCAATACAATTCCATCCGTTATGGAGTGGTCCCAACGGTCCAATGGCGATCTTTCAGGAAATAACTACATTTCTAGCTATTCTGGAGCGTCATTCTAATGGTCGAGATGCCTCCAACGGTCATATTTCTTCGCCATGGTGAAGTGTCAGTCTGCCCTATTGTGTTATTCCAGTGAGGTTCAAGTTCTACAAGCCTTCCTTCTACGAAGTCCTCTTTGGAACCTCATGCAATTTTTTTGGCTTTTCTTTCTTCTTACTGATATTTGTTGCTTCCTTTTCTATGATCTACGCCTCTGGATTCCTCTTTCCATTATTGTATATATCTTCTCTTAGAATAGTAACTTTGCACTTCTAAGGGTATTTCACAGGGTTAGAGGGTAATAGTTTTTCTCTTATTGATTCTGGAGTAGGTGCTCTTCTCTTCTTCATGGATAAGTTCTTTAAGCCTTCTTGCGTTCTTTCAACTTCGATAGCCAGGTCTCTGGTCCTTAGTAGCTTCGACTTGTCCTCTTGTTCTTCTATTAAGAGAGCTATTCTCCTTGCCATGAAATCTCTTAATTGTTTCTTTTTTTGTTCTATATCTTCCTCTTCTTCTTTCTTTCAGATCTGATCTCTCTCAATCCAAGTCCTTCCTAACAAAAGTCTAAGAGGAGCATTGTTCTCAACAAAATTAATGACCTCAAATTCTTTTTATGTCGATGTGTCATAAACACTCATAGGAACATGATTAAGTATTCCACATAGAGTTATCATATTTCCTTTAAACAATCTTATTCCTCCTAATGAAGGAATCATAGCAGGCTTTCCCAAAATTTCCCAAGTACCTTTTGTCATGATATTAACCTGTTTTTCTGTTTCCAATACAAAGTCTATGTCAA
>SNQJ01S0086952.1:27565-39887 GCA_010110895.2 Picea sitchensis | reverse complement strand
ACTAACACAATTGGAGATCCACATGGCGATGTGCTTGGCACGATGACCCCTTTGTCAAGCAACTCTTGGATTTGTTTTTCGATTTCAGTATTCTCCATGACTGACATCCTGTACATACCAATGTTTGGAAGAGGACAATCTTGTTGCAATTGCATTTCATGTTGGATACCCCTTCTTGGAGGTAATCCCTTTGGTTCCTGAAACATCTCATCATATTGGTTAACAACCTCATATAAATCAGATTTCAACATTGCATCACAACCTTGGAAAACTTCGTTTTCAACATTATCTTTGGGTTTAATCATCAAGAGGACAAAATTATTACTAGCATTGACTAATCTCTTCATTTGTCCCGCATTTACAAGTGACAAATTCATCTTCTTTGTATGTGCTCTAACAATGTACTGAACTCCATTTTTAAACAAATGATACTTGTTCTAATGACGAGGAAAGATGGCTCTCCTATCATATAAGTATGGGCTTCCCAACACGATACCACAGATATCCAAGGGAATAACATCAAGCTCTACCTCATCTATAAAATTTGCAGTGATGGAAAATCTAAGTTTACACCTTCTTGTCACCTGCAATTTAGCATTGTCACATATCCAACCTAGAGGGTATGGTTTAGGATGTGGAGTAGTTTCCAAATTTAATTTCTTGATAGTGTCTTCAGATATGAGGTTTGCTTGAGATCCAGTATCAAAAAGAGTATCTATCTTGGTATTCTTTGAAACAACCCTTATGTGAAAAACCTCTATTCTTTCTTTTTCTTGTTGAGTTTCATTGAGATTAATACTACTTGAAGAACTAGTACTTGCAATAGAACCCTTACCTTCATAACCCATGGCTATAATTTTTGTTTCATCACCCGAATCAGAACCTAAATCATGTTGTATGGTTGCAACAATCTTTGGCTTCCCTTTGTTGCCGAAATTTTTGGGTCTTTTATCAGGATGAAGTTTCCAACAATGGTCTTCATCATGGCCATCCTTTGAACAATGTTTGCATGTAAATTTTTCTCCCTCTTTCTTAATGGAAGCAATTTTTTTTCCATTTCCCTTGAACTTCCTCTTTCCCTTGTCTTCCAAATGAGTTGCCTGAACACAAACTTCATCTATATTTGAAGGGTTAAACATGAGTATTGTATGTCTCAAGTAACTATGTAAAGATCCAATGTATTTGAGTAAAGTTTATTGAGAAGACAAATCTACTCCCAAAACCAAAGCTCTTCTCCTAAATTCCTGAGTAAAGATTTGCAAATTTTTCCCTTTAGCTTGTCTAAAATTTTGCCAATCCATAATAGCTTTCTGCATATATGCTAATGGATAAAATTGCTCTTTAATTGAAATAATGAAATCACTCCAAGAGGATAAAATTTTACCATGTTTCTTCATGTCCTCTTGTATTTTGGCTTCCCACCAAATGAGTGTTGCACTATACAATCTTAAAGAAGCAAGCTGAATCTTAGTTTCATCATCTTGAATTATTTGTATCCTACAATACACCTCAAACTGACGAATCCAGTTATCTAATTTCTCAGCATTTACCTCTCCATTTTACATTGGCAATTCAAATTTAATATCAAGCTTTAACAAAGAAATTTGCGGAGGAATTTTACCATGTCCCTTTGGAGAATTTGGAGGTGGTTGTGAAATGGTAGAAGAAGTGGAAGATGGAGGTGATGGAGGTGGAGTATCACCATTCCCTCCATTTCTTTTTGGATTTTTATCACCACTGTCTCCCTTTTCCTTTGAAGGGTTGGAGCTTTCACCTTGCAACCTTGCATTCCTTTCTTCCATCAAGACTTTCATCATTTCTCTCATATCCATGAAAGCCTGTCTGAGATCTTCATCTTTTGAAGGAAAATTTTCATGACTCTCTTCATGAGCCATACCTGGTGAATGTCTCCTTGAAGTTTGAGGTGATTGTATAGTCCTTCTTCTTGAAAGTTGAGAACTTGGCTCTACAAGTTGACCTTCCCCTCTTGTGAGCTTGAACCTTGTGAGCATCAGAAAACAAAACACTTGCAAATAATCAAGCCTTCAAAAACCTATGCTCTGATACCAACTTGATCTAAAAATGAAAAAGGCTTGTATCTTGAAATATTTTGCAAGTTTTAATTAAGTGTGCTTAGGCAAAAGGATCAATTTGCGAACACAAATTTTAGAGAAACTTTCACATTCAAGATGCAGATAATAACCAGAAAATAACAGTGAACATTAAACACATAACACAACAAATGATAAAGGAGTTCACCCCTCTCTTGGGATACATCTCCTGGTCCAGCTTCCAATGGATCTTTTATATTATTTTCTCAAAGTGCTAAAATCAGTGCTTTACAATGCTCAAAATCCCAAATAGATGGATCCAATGGCTTTAGAACATCCGAAAACCCCTAGCTGGGCTTTTTCGACACCTGATTTGGCCAAACATTTAAGAAGATAGGCTTCCTAGAAGTTTCCCCTTCAAACTTGTTGTCTTTGGTTCGCCAAAATGCACCTCTGTGTGTCCAACCTAGCCTCTGCGTGTTTTTCCATGCCTAAACCCAGCACCCCACACATACCCGCAAAATGCGTGAGTTTGTAGGATGGTTAGGGAAACTAGCCCCCTAACCTCGGAGGTGTTGGACACATGGGTTCTCATATGGCCACGTCCCATGCATAGGTTGGGCACCCCTTGCGACAAAACAAACCATGTGACAAATGGTGTGCGATGGTAGATGGGCTCTGTTTGTAGGCTCGTTGAAATCGTGACAAGTGGCACACGATGATAGGTGTTATAACTGTTTGCATGTTGGTTTTGTGACTCTCGCGCAAAACATATGGCAAGGTCATATATAAACAATGCACAAAACCACGGGCTGGGGCTAAGCCCCAGCCCGGACCTGTGCCGAAATACACTATAATGCAAATTCAAATAATTTCCAAAACATATAGTGCTAAGAAACATATGGTGGGTGCGCCGGTTGGGAAGCCCTTCCCAAAGATTTAACCCTGCCCGGAGGTCATGGGGTCAAGTTCTGTGGACTTCCACAAACTTTTAATTACAAAACCCAAGGTGCCACGTGGCAGCCCATGCCTGGGCCACATGGCACCAAACCATTTTCTATTAGTGTGCCACATGTCGAAAGATGATTCGTCCACATGACTGCCAATCTATCTACCAACTCAACACCTACCACATCATCATCTTCCATGTTAGTGTACGACCCTACCATGTCAGTGTACAGCCCTACCACATCATCACCTGTACGGATTGTACAGTCAACAAATTTTTTCCTGTTTGGCAAATCAAACAGAATGCAATATCTCCCTCATACAGTGTCTGTTTGAACCCGTTCGAATTGCGTTGGGTTTTTGATGATGAGGCCTACGCACCTGTTGGATTTGAATTGATTCTGAGAACTTTGAATTTTGAGCAAAATTTGATCCCTTGGATCACAAATGGACACAAAAATCAAGGCAACATGAAAAACGAGGCAAAAATGCGACACATTTAGGTTTCCTGAGGTAAAAAAAATTCTCAAGAGCGTTGCCCCCGAACACCTGAGAGGGGGGCTTTCACCCCACTATGTTCCCGGCATAATGTAAACACTACTACTCGTGCAAATAATATAATGTATACCCAACATTCTCCCACTTGTTGTTTTCTTTTCATACAAGGGGTTACAGGGTTACATAGTCAACAATCTAGGGAAATAATGCCCATGGATCCTCTACACCAAGAGAAATTTTCATTGCCCACAATTTTTGTGAATGAATTTTCAACATTCTTCAAAGTGTCTACTTTCATCAACAACACTTTCTTTTCTTCAACCATGTCTCTCACAAAGTGATATTGAACATCAATATGCTTTGTCTTTGAATGATAAGTCGAGTTCTTCACTAGAAAAATTGCACTCTAACTGTCACAATCTATCCTTACATCTTGTTGTACCAACCCAATACCTGAACACAATATTTGTAACCATACTACTTCCTTACTTTCATGAGTGGCTACCATGTATTCAACTTCTGTAGTTGAAAGTGCCACTATAGCTTGTCTTTTTCGCATCCAACTTATTGCTCCTCCAAATAGGTTAAACACATACCCACTTCTAGATCTCCTATGATCTATATCTCTAGCCTAGCCTTCATCCACAAAGCCATGTATATACAACACTATATCCAATCCCCATCTTCCTTGGTAGAACAATCCATAGCTATCAATGCCACGCAAATACCTGAAAACCCTTTTTACTGTTGTCCAATGCTCCTTCCCTAGTTTTCACATATACCTGCTCAAAACTCCCATTGCATGTGCAATGTCTGGAATAGTACAGACCATTGCATACATCAAACTGCCAACTTCACTCACATATGGAACATGAGAGATGTCCTTCTCCTCTTCATGTGTCTTGGGACACTGGTCCACATATAAATTTACACCAACCAAAATAGGAACCTTGATCAGTTTACATTCCTGCATATTAAACCTCTGCAATATTGTCTCGACACATTTTCTCTGATTTAACCAAATTTTCCTCTTTTTTTGATCTCTTCTAATTTCCATGCCCAAAATGAAATTTGAAGCACCGAGATCCTTCATGTCAAATTTAGAGAACAACTAAGTTTTCACATCCTAGATATTCTCCTTTTTGTTTCCTATCAGCAAAATGCCATCCACATACAAGACCAAATAAATCAAATGATCACCAATTAATTTAAAATAAACATAGTGATCCTCTTTGCTTCTTGTGAAACCAAGTCCCAACATATAAGCATCAAATTTTTTATACCACATCCTTGGTGATTGTTTTAAACCATACAGGGACTTTTTCAGCTTGCATACCAACTCCTTCTTTCCATTCACATCAAATCCTTATGGCTGCTTCATATAGATTTCTTCTTCCAGATCCCCATGTAGGAATGTTTTCTTCACATCCATCTGTTCTACTTCAAAATCAAATGTAGCGGCAACAGATAAAATAAATCTTATAGAGGTTAACTTGGAAACAAGAGAAAAAATATCACCAAATTCAATTCCCTCATCTTGGGAATAACCCTTTTCTACTAACCAAGCTTTGTATTTCTCCACTTTTCCCTCTGCATTCAGTTTCTTTTTAAAGACCCATTTGTTGCCAATGGGATTTCTTCCAGTTGAAAACTCCACTAGATCCCAAGCCTCATTCTTATCCAAGTCTTCCATTTCTTCATCCATGGAATTTCTCCAGACATTTCCATCCTCTGAATCCACTTCCTCCCTGACATTTCTAGGATCATCATCAGTAATAGACAAAGCAAAATTTGAATAGAAATTTGATGGAGTATACCTTTCCGGTAGACTTATTTCTTGAACCGATATCCCCAATACTGGAGTATGAGGATCTTCTTTGTATTATTCTTGTTCTTCTGTAGAGTATGATTCATCATCCTTTAAATCAGACTCTATTTTATTTGGTTCTTCCTTACTTGGTAGGACTTCATGGTTAACAACATCCTTCATTTCTCTAAGTACCACATCTCAGATATGTACTACCTTATTAGTTTATGGGTTCCAAAGCTTATAACCGTTGAGACCATCTTTATATCCAATAAAGATACACGTTTCAACATTCTTATCTAGGTTACTCATGTTTTCCTTTAGAACATGAACATATGCATCATAGCCAAATACCTTGAGATGTGTGAGAGAAGGTTTATTACCAATCCATACCTCTTGTGGAGTCTTGCCATCCAGTGTTGATGAGGGTGATTTGTTGACCAGGTAACATGCAGTACCCACTTCCTCTGCCCAGAATTCTTTCCCTAACCCACCATCATTGATCATTCGCCTTTCTTTTTCCATCAGTGTCATATTCATCCTTTTTGAAACTCCATTCTACTGAGGTATATATGGAGTAGCATTATGAATTGCTATACCCCACTTCTTATATAATTCTTCAAATTCATTCCTGCAGAACTCTCTTCCATTATCTGTCTTCAACACCTTAATTATTTTCTTTGTTTGATTCTCAACAAGAGCCTTAAAATATTTAAACCTGTCAAAGTCTTAAGATTTCTTCCTAAGGAAATATATCCAAGTATTCCTTGAGAATTCACCTATAAATGAGACATAGTACACGATTCTCCCAATGATGGGACCGACACAAGTCAAAAAACATCAATGTGAACTAGCTATAAAATTCCTTCTGCCCTCATTTCACTAGAGGGGAATCTTACCTGATTATGCTTCCTGTTAGTGCTATAGTTTCTCCTAGACTGCTATAGGGTCAAGCCTAGCACATCTTCAGTTATTGCAATGATTTTATAAATAAGGATGTGTTTTGGGTTTTGAAAAAAGGTGGATCGGGTAAAGTGAAAGAGAAAGAATAAAGGGATAAGATAAATGCAGATCAATGAATCACCATTGGGCATGGAGTCAAGTAAACACTATGTTAGATTGAAGGCCATTGAACTGCATATTAGATAAAATACTTATATGATGATGGATAGAAGAATGGATAATGTGAAAAATAGTAGAACATCCACCAAACATAGATTCTCTCTGCAAAATCGATTTGACAGGTACTTGAACAAAGCACACAAACAACAGGAAGATCACAACAAATCTTGTTTCTTAAGAATCTATTGTTTATGAAAATTCATTGATTCTCAATGGCTGTAACTCATTCAAGCAAGAGGAAAAAAAAGAATGGACAACAAAGAAATCATATTCTGATAGCATAACTCACAAGGATTTTCAATGTCAGAAATGAATGCTTAATAAAACTGCCCATAGGCTTACAATGCTCATACACAGGCCGAATAATCAAATTCTTCTCAGGCCTTCCCTTCTCGGGACCCCTCTAGTTACATTCAACTCTATAGACTAAATAGCCTCCCCAATCCTGGAGCTGTTACAAATTTTAAGGGATCAAATATTATCCAAAGACTAAAAATGGAAACCAATCTCGAATCAATCCAGGAAATTTTGAAATGATGAGGTTGCTTGACACCTTGATTGCCATCTACTATTGCCAGGAGCCTCTGGAAATTTCAGATGTGTGGTTGACTACCATTTTTTCCTCTTCAATGGAAGTTTTTAACTACCACCCTCTTCTTTACATCTTCCCTGCCACCTTGCCTTGAAATCTGGGATTTGATTTCTTCTGATGGTCCTCTACTGCAAGGTGTTTTGTCTTCAAATTCTTCCTTGAATGCTAACTTGATGCCTAAAAATATGTTAGAGAGACTAATTATTTGAGAGATTCAACATTTTATGTTGCTGGACACTTATCAACATCTTCCAGAAATGATCTGCCACCTACCAGTTAACTCCTTCAAATCTGGAATGATTTAGATATGATTCTCCATATAACAATTTTTCTAACTGTACCAGAATGAAATTAGGATCTAACAATTTTACATTAATTCTAGATCCTATTTTAATGGTGTATTTTGACCAGAAGATATTTTTGATCCATATTTATATAAAATATGAACACTGTCAATATCCACAATCACCATGTGATGCTTGTAATTTTGTAATTGAGCGATTCTCAATACCCATCTCCTTTGAAAATTATTTCTAGGCATTGACATTATGGGCATTTTCTACCACAACTTCAACATGAAATTAATGACCTGCATCTAATATAGAAACTGCAAGATTTTGAAACATAAAATGTAGTGGTGTGATTAGATCCTTTACTAGTTTCTATCCACTCTCATGTGTAAACTAATTCCAATGCCAATAGATGTTCTTTACAAAACCTTTAGGCACTTTGGTGAGTATTGGCACTCTGGTGTGCATTTACTATGACACTTACTGGTATTCTTCTTTATATTATTTTTCATTCCTTAAGCCCCAGGGATTTTGGTTGGTATGAGAATCAAATGGAGTATTACCATAGACATCATCACTCCAACTTTCCAATCAAAGTCTCTCTCAACTCAAAAACCAGAGTATCAAGGGCTACAACATCATGATGCTCGAACCCACCTTCAATCATCTTCAATTCTCTTTTTCCTATGGCGATTTGTTCTGGTGTGAAATCGTGGCTACCCAGGAGAAGACAACATATGTACCCTCGCTTGGCAGCTGTAATCATAGAGATCTGTTCATAAATATTTCTCATGCCGTGCATGCAACCTGATGCCTTTGACCTGTCAAAAACTCCAAAACGCAACCAAAAAAACCTGTGCACACATTCTCTACATGTAAATTGAGCATTTGGAAGTTGTGTTTAATGGATGTAGTTGGTGCTTGAAAGCACTTTCTCTGGCATTTTGAACCATATTTGACACTTGTACAGTCTCTGGCACCATTCCCTTGACATATGCACATTTCAAACGACATTTTTGATGAAAGGAATGGTGTTGGGTTGGCAATTGCGCTAGGCTTTGGATGGATGGTTATTGCTTAAATCATGGCTTGAAATTGTAGATTTAGGATTTTTCACATAACTAATATTTGATAACTAGGCGTAATTAGAGTTTGACACTTCAAATTGTGCAAACAAATACTTGAAATATGAGTCTAAGTATTTATTACGGGATTATAACCCTCTGCTCCTATTTGGTTCACCTTTTAACCCACTTATTAATAGCAAGTCTCATTGAACCCCTTAAACATATTAATATTTGGATTACTCAAGATAATTGTCGTTCCTGGCTTCATAATATGAACTTGATCATTTCTTGTAGTGAAAACAATCGTTCCAGATGCAATACCGGTGCTCAAGAACAACACTTCTCGATGCTACGGGAATAACCCCATTCCTGCAACAAGGAGAAAAATTGAAAATTTAGTATCTGGATAATAACATTGGATCCTTCTGGGGGATGATGCTTTCCCTGTGAGGCATCAAGAACAAGAAGACCACTGTGCCTTTTCCTCTGTGCATCTGTGCAATGTAGCCTACAAACGTTTGTCTCTACAAACATTTGCATTCTTATGTGTTGTGCCTAGTCCATGGGTTATCGAGTCCGTCAATAGCATTTCAAATAAGGCCCAAACTTCTGCAAATTATTCAAACTCTAAAAAAATGTTGAAAACAAACTTGCTACAAATCTGATTATACTATGCAAACTGCAAAAGAAAATGCTCAAGAAGAGAGCTTATTTCCTACCCTACTTCTAACCAATTATACCATCACTTGATCAAGTGAAATCATGTTTCCAATGAAACCATGATAACATCCAACTGACTGTAAAAACTCCTTGCACGCAGAATAAGATCAAAGAAAACTTCATGGTGTGTAATAAAATTTTAACTTGTAACACATATTGTTGAAGGAAAATCTCCCTGCGGACAGGTAGATCTCCTCTTGAGAGCTAGAATCTTAACTCTTAAGACAGAAGATGCTTATCATGGACACTGACTTCCTTTTAGATCTAGATAAACTAATGTATAAGGAGGAAGGAGAAAAGAAGTACCTTTTACCAGTGTTTGTCCCTGCACGGTCCGAGTTGAGCTCCAATCTTGAACTCTTCAATAAGCCCTGTAGACAAACAAAAGTACAAACAACTTCCTACTCTACTGAGATTAGTTCGAAATAGACCTATCTATTAGAGATAAATTCATGTGAGATCAAACCCAAATTTGAAAGAAATAGGCCAAGCATATTATATTAAAGAGAACAACAACGAAGAATACTTACAACCATAGATGTGAGTGTATTAGCTTTGTCAAGCCCTCCTCGTCTGAGCCTTTGCTCAAACAGTCCACACACAGAATGTTGATACTCCAAAAGACACCTTCTTCATGAGATCATAGGTTAGATGCTTCACAATTCTTTCCATCCCCACCTTCACCATGAGAAGGCCTGTTTAAATA
This sequence comes from Picea sitchensis, assembly GCA_010110895.2. Lineage (NCBI taxonomy): Eukaryota > Viridiplantae > Streptophyta > Pinopsida > Pinales > Pinaceae > Picea > Picea sitchensis. The sequence continues at coordinate 30,086 of SNQJ01S0086952.1, read as the reverse complement.
GGCTTGGAGAGGCCCAACCACTTGAGATATCTTTGGGGTAAGTTGAGGATTTTCCTCCTTCAGTTATGGATCTTCCCTAAGATCATGGCTTGACCAAGGATTCGAATCCAGTTGCCTTTAGAGATTGAAGGGATCTTTCCCTCATTCTTCTCAAAAAACCAATTTTCGCCCAGAATAGGTAGCGCTCCTCCAAAAGGGGCATCAAAGCGTTATAACGCTCCCCAAGAGAAGGAAATCAAGCACTGGTGTTATAGATCTCCCCCAAAAGTGTGGACAGAGTGTTATAGTGCCCCCTGATAGTGTATAGGGGAGCGCTCCTCTCTGAAACTCAATTTTTAGTGGTTCTTTCAAATGGAAAGAGGCTCATAAAGTCTATTAACCTATTCCTCTTCTTACAAATCAATTGTTTGAGGTGTTTCAAGTGTCCTTCTGATGTCGTTATAAGCACAACATAGGCATTATGGCAGTATGATTTTTCTGACACTTGCGACACTTGACTAAAATGCGACACTTGCGACACTTGTAATGACAACACTTGCGAAATTATCGAAGTGAGTAATTTCGAGGTGTAATAGATTGCCCCCCAAAGTATGAAGTTAGAAGACGAGAACTGATAACTGAAATACTTTGCAGACTTTCAAGTAAGGGTGCGGACTCAGAGAACCTGATGGAAGATGCGCACAACCATCAAACAAATGTTAATACATGCTTCAAACCCAAGGTAGGCATACCTGTGCTTGAGTGATAGAGACTTTCAAGGTATGGCCACCATAAATACACAGCGGATCCATAATTATATTGATAAAAGGTATAGCCATTGAAGATACACTATGGATCTATACTCCCATGACCTGAACTTATCGTAGCCATGAAGAATACATAGTGGATCCATGAGATGACAAGACATAGCCATGACCAATACAAAGTGGATCTATGTGACAATATATATGTCAGTGTTCAAAAGAAACTTTGTAGAAACCTGGGAAAAGTACATATCAGAGTGATCACTCAACCTAGGGTCTTCTTACTGATCCCGATGTAGTATGAATATAACCATGTGAATAGATATCCTGATGTCAAACATGGCAGAAACCACTTGATTACCGGTCAGTGATGTAAATCGTTAACAAGCACGAGGGAAATCACCATTGATGTCAATGATTCCCAAGGTACCCTACTACATTCCAACGAATGTGAATGGATGAGCTGAAGTTGAACATCCATGGAATCATCCGATCAGAGGTCAATGATTTAAACCCACTGTCGAATGTGAGGAGGCCTACCATTGAAGCATGCAGGTCCCAAAGTACTAATTGGTTTCTAAGTCTAGTTCCTGGATAATGTGTTGAAGTCGATAGGAATAGACTCGTCGAAGGAGGGCCTTGATGTATCCCCCATAAACGACACGAAACAGATGCATAGATGTAATTGGTGGATCAAATGAACATGGACTAAAACGGGTATTGAGACAAGATATTTGTGATGGTTGACTCTCAAGGCAGATACTTCCCTTGAACACTGAGGCATGACAACAGAAACATGGCATGGACCAAAAAATGATGATGCAGTGAATACTGTGACTTTCGTCGGGTGACCCAAAAGAGTAAAAGAAACTCAAAGGATTGTCTCAGTGCAAAGGTTCAATGGATTAAAAATGTGTGCAAAGACAAAGCACCGTGTTCAAGGGCAACTCTAAGAGTTACTTGGTAATGTTCTCAAAAACTTCTTGGCTTGCTTCTTTCAATTTTTCCCCCATCCAGATAGATTAGTACCTCTTTTTGATTTAACGAGCTTGATGAGGGTAACACATGTTCGATATAACTTACCTTCGGTAAGTCCCTCTTCCTTTGTTTAACAAACTGGAAGAAGTAAGGGTTCGATCCCATATGGTCCCTTCAATGTATGATGGTTTAACGAGTCCAGAGAAGGTAAACTCGAAGGTTTTTCATGATTATAGAATCTGGAAAAACACTTAAAAGAGAACTCTCTCAGTTCCTTTTTCACAAAGTAGTCTGATGAGACCGAAAAAGAGATAAAATATTGCTCAAGTGATGTTTTCTTCAAATACTTTAACGAGCGTGAAGAGAACAAGGTCGCTCAGAAATCTTTTTATGTTTAGAGAGTCTGAAAAGAACTTAAAGATGACTCCAATGTTGTCCTTTTTCGTAATGTTAGTCTCGCAAGGCCTAAAAAGAGATAAATTATCACTTGAAAAATGCCCTTTCAAACCTTTTAATGAGTGGGAAAGGAAGCAAGATCACTCGACAATATTTTCATGTTTAGAGAGTCTGAAAAGAGCTTAAAGGAGACTCTAGGGGGTTCCTTTTTCATGTATCCATATAGGTCTGAAAAAGAGATTAAAGTTTACCCGGATGCATTCTCATGTATTTACGAGCATGAGAAAGAAAAAAGACTAAGCTCGGTATTCCCCCAGCTTGAAAGCTAGTGGTTGAACTCCAGAATGATCATCAAAGGCTGGAGACATGCCCTCCAAGCTTCAATTCATTCACCAACTTTGAGG
>SNQJ01S0086952.1:17254-27515 GCA_010110895.2 Picea sitchensis | reverse complement strand
TTTTTAACGAGGTTGAACAGGAAAAGAACTATGCTCAAGGTTCCAGGTTCGATCCCCAGATTGTTGTTTCATTTTTTAACGAGCTTGCTACAGAGAGAAAAACTATCCTCAAGGCCTTTGTTTCATTTTTTAACGAGCTTGCCACAGAGAAGAGAAACTATGCTCGTAGACTCTGCTTGATCATGGCTTCCAAGAGAATAACGTTCTGGAAGGATACCATGTCTAGGGATAGAACTCGGTCATGGCTTCGAGGAGATCTTCGCTGGATGGAAGATAATCACTCGGGAAGCAACACATGTCGAGGTTCATGATAGGGGTAAGGAGATCAGGCTCCAATAACCCTACTGAAGAAACCACCATGTCCACTATTGGATCGAAATCATCGGAAGTCGAAAGCATGAGAGATGATGGAAAATCAACACCAGGAGGGGAGATAGGCTGTATATCTGCCCGAATTTCTTCACAAGGGGGAAGAAAAGAGGATCGATGATATTTATTATCCCAAGGTAACTTGTTAATGTGAAGCATTTCCAGAATAGATTCATCAGAAGGAAAAATGGGGGAAATTAAGTCGATCACAGATGATGAGGAACCCAACCGTGATTGCATCGAGGAGTTGTTGGGTGCCAATAGATGTTGATCATCCAATGAGGGAGAATAAGATTGGATAGAAACGCATGATGTTTCGGCTGGACTAAGTGGCACGGTGTCACCTAGTGCATCGAATTCCAATGGACAAGGTATAATCCAAGGGTCATATGATTCCAAAGATTGATAAGCCGCGATCGAAATCATATCGACAGTGCTAATATGATGTGTAGTCGGTGGAAGTGGTGTAGGGAAGGTACCCATGAGGCTAGAATCTTTCAGTAAGCCAACACCAACGCTTTCATATGTGATCTTGTGGTATCCTAAGAAAGGAATATTGTTGGTAGTGGGAACGTGAGCATCAGTCGTGCAGAAATCCAATTGATCAACAGTGACAATTTTTCCCTGATGAGGAAATTGGACACATTGAAAAACTGACGAGGCAATGACAGTCATAGCATAAAACCAACTTCTTCCAAGTAACAAGTTGTAATCAAGGGGAGCATCGACCACCTCGAAATCAACAGTAACAGTTTTTCCACCCAATTAGATGGGAAAGGATTGTAAAATCCCATGGGGATGAAAACCTCACCCATCGAAGGCGCGTAACATCATTGGGGATTTGTGAAGTGTGGGTGATTTTAAACCTTTCCAACATGCTAAAGACATGACACAAGTTGAGGCTCCCTCATCCAGAATAGTTCGGTGGATTTGTTGATTGTGAACAACAACATCAACTTGGAAAGAAAGTTGGTGAGAGAGTCGAGACGCACAATTGTCTAGGTTAAACATGATATGGTTGGATGACTTAGGATCAACAGTGCCAATAGTGTCCAAGAGCGGCCAAGAGCGTTCTATGTTGATTGGGGCAGTTTTGTAGAACTTCTAACGTAGACATAGCACACGGTGCTTAAGCCAAATCTTCAACAATGTTGTAGTTCTGGGTGGCACATGAACTAGGATTAAAGGTAGCTTTGCGGATAGTTCTCTTAGGAGGGCGTAAGATATATTCGAACGTGGGTTTCTCAATCTGAAGTGGTCCAGACGGAGGATTAACCAATGGAAGACTAATGGAGGACGATGATGGATCTAGTAAAGTACCGGTACCATTAATGTCTTTTCCTTTGTCAGGGTTACCTGGTGTGTCGTATATCTTAGAGTGAGTGGTCAAATTAATCCCATTAAACATATAAATATGTGCACTCGATGAGGCCTCATCATTAGGATGGCTAGAACTGCCCCCGGGAGAGGGGGTTTTAGCAACCATGGATTGCTGCTGCTGAAAAGGCTGAGTAAGCACAACGGGTTGTGACTTTCCTTGGAAAATTTTGGCCACTTCATTGAGAAGTGGATAGTCTCAAGTGTAGTGATCGTCACTGCAAATGATACACAGGAATTTAAGTTTCCATTGTGTTTGTTTTTCGGTAGTAGGTGTTTGATTTTTTGGTTGTTCATTGCTCTTTTTTGATTTATTCTTTTTCTTCTTCTTACCTCCGGGTTGTTGTGAAGGGGAAGATTGAACTGCATTCACCTCAGAGATCTAAGTTTGGGGGGAGATAGAGGAGAGTGTGGTCGATTGGGAAAAAGATTGAGTTTTGATGGAACCGATAACACCATCCACATGAGATGAGGATGACGACTTAGATGGATTGGTATTAGCTTGAGAAGCATTTGGAAGAAAATCATACAAAGTACCAGATTGGGAATAAACCAAATCTAAATACCGAGCCCAAGTGATGGCTTGTTCCTCTGTGACCGCACCACCCATAGCGACATCGTGAGTGATCAGGGGTAAAAGTGATTTAGTAAACCATTCCGCCAATAATATGTCAGGATTTCATCCTTGATTGCCTTGATCATCCTTCATCATCGCCTCCACTCATGAATATGGACAGAGATATGCACAGAGTTAGTTTGACGAAGGGAGGTCAAGAGTTCAGTACCTGTCTTGTAGTGAATAGGCAGTTGAAAGTGCGTGAGGAAAGACATGGCGAGGGAATTGAAATCATGAAAAGAAGCACGTGGTAGTTCAATATACCACTTTGTCGCTGAGCCTGTAAGTGTTCACTGGAAAAGACACAAACATACAGAATCATCCATCAGGGAGTTTGATGAACACCACAAATGGAAAGTCATCACAAGGTTGTTTGGATATTCACTAGATTTTCCGTCAAATTTCAGAATATCAGAAGGAAGTTTAGCTGGAATGACTAGCCAAACCAGTGAATGAAAAATAAGATCATTAGTTAACCAAGAGAAGTCTGGGAGATCTAGAGTCGCAAGGAAAGGTAGTTGTCGGTTAATTTGTGGATGATAGTGGTGCGGCATAGGAACACTAGTAGGACCATAAACTAGGTTAGGTGGATAGTTGTAACCAGCAGGTCCTCCTATATACGGTTGTTGCTGGCCAGGATAAGCAAGATTTGATGGTGGATGAGGAACATTTGCATAACCCGGTGGGTTCTGAGAATTATAGGTCGGGTGATTTTCTTGCCCATGAGGAGGATAAACATTTTTCCCTTGATAATAGTAAGGAGTAGATCCCGGAGGTGAATACACATTAGACCCATGAGGACGATAAGACTGTGGTCCCAGAGGACTCCAGGTGGTGTTTGGGATGCCTCCTGGATAAGGTTGTCCGTAAGATGTTCTAGAAGGAACATGATTTGATACTCCTCCTAGTGGATTATGACATGAGTGCCCCCCAACGTGGGCTTGAATGAAAGTGCCTCCTGAAGATACTCCCCAGGATTGTGAAGGGTTTCCAGTAAATGAAGGTTGTCCCCCTCCCAACGGTGGATTTACAACCGGGGTATGACTGGCAGATGGAGGATGCCCTCCAGGAGGAGCATGAAAAGGAGGTTGTCCCCCGGGAGGGGTAGTCCCGCCATGGAAAGGTAGTCCTCCAGGAGGGAAAGATTCGTTAGATGGTGGTTTCCCTCCAGCCAGTTGTGTTTGTCCAGCAGGGGTCTGCATTCTCGGGTGAGAAGATGTCTCAACAGGATCGTGTGGAACATGTGGAGTTGTAGAATAAAAGCTTGTAGAAACATGGGGTAGAGATTGAATTTCTTTGGAGATGAGTAGAGGTGATGAGTCCAGCATTAGGATGGACTTGTGTTGGTGTAACAGTAGGGTTAATAACCTAATCGACTGGGTGATTCATGGTTTGACCGGATGGTCCTATTTCACTAGGAGGGTCATGAGGATGAAAGGGCTGTCGAAAGGATTCGAAATTTTCATAGAAATCGCGTCCCGATGAAGTCCTCCATACAGAACGAGCAGGTGTGGGATTGGTATCTACTGCGGTGCTAGGACTAAAAAGAGATTTATACTCATCACCAAAGATTAGTTCTATGGATCCCATATATGTTTCGGTTAAAATCCTCTCTGGTAATCATGGGACCTCTTCATCTATGACGTTCCCAAGGGAGTCTAAACGAACCAAAAGTGGTTCGAGAGGGGTTACTGACACAGATGTAGTGGGATTCTCAACCGTAACCAAAACGCCTTCTGAGTTATCTAACGGAGGAGCAATAACACTTCCAGCATCGGATTGATTTTCTACCTCTCTACAGTAGTTGTCTCCTGGAGGGTTAGGAGGTAATGGTTGATAGCCTTCCAAAGGTAGCCCTTGCATCCTATGTGATTGGATAAGAACTTTATCGTCTACAAGATCAATTGTGGAGAATAACAAAACACAATGAAAATCTAGGGCCAACTAACAAAAAGAAATAGCATACGCTAATAAAATCTAGGAATCAACCAAGCAAACAAAACTTCTCTCAAGACAATTCATTGAGAGCTCTATGTTTTTTTTATGAAATCAAAGTTCTAACAGCTTACTTAAAATCCTCAAAGTAATGAAATCAAACCTGTGATCTCAATTTGTTGAAGTGTAATGAGAATAATCAAATCATCGTGTGAGCAACTTATGGTTTATCTTTGCATTAATTAACTATGAAAATCTCATACTCTGTTTCATGGAAACACTTCACAATGGTTATAGACTGTGATCAATGGCTATAGATGAAACAATAACAAATACATTGAAATCTGAGTGTTTGTTAAATATGAATTCATAAAATGAAATTGAAATTACAATCAATCATGATCTATAAAAAATAAAATTACACATGAACAAAAATTAAAAAAATGTAAATGAAATAAAATCTAACTATTAAATAAATGAAACATTGCAACACTTACTCACTCTGAGGGGCCCTTCCCAGGTGGTAAGTGTTGCTTGAAAGAAATCAGACCACTCAAATTCTTGGATGCATGCACAGGAGCAATAACTCTTTCATTTCATCAAATTCAAAAATTACAAAAGGGAAGATCACTCTCACAATTGCATTCTAACCTTAACTATCAATGAATGTCACATAATGATAACTGTATTTATCATAGCCCTATGAGGCTTATTTATACATGAAAAATCATTGAGAAGTGGATGGGACCAAATACCAATGTTCAGATTTCAAATTTACAATTTTAGATAAAATCCTCAAAAATTTGGGTTTTATTGCAATTTGGGTAGATTCGAGTTAGTCCCCCACCCATATCTTCCAAACCAATTCTAATTTTGAAAAGATGCCTGCGTATTACTCAATTTTCCATATTCTAGACAAAACCCATTTCGTAGAATATCTTGATCTGATTCCATCTGCACGAAAATCGAAGTGCAAGTTGGTAGTTTGAGTTTTTCAATAATTTTAGCAGAATCATTCCCTCTGAGATGGAGGTCCACACGTGTGATTTGGGTGAATTCTGTCTCACATGTCCGCATGAAAACATCATTCTGGAAAAAACCCATGTACCCAATTTTCCTCTAGAAGCTTTCCAAAATTTTGAATTATTTCTAGTATCGGATTAGCACAGTTGGTACTGGATTAGAATAGTTGGTACCGGATTAGAACAATTAGTACTAGAATATTGTAGCTAGGGGTTTAGTAACATATGAACACAGTCATGACTATGGGTACCAGACCAACGCGCTGGTAATACTAGATGGAGCTAGTACCGGAATAGGCACAATCTGGTACCGGAAGAGGCAAAGAGCTGGTACCAGATGAACGCAAAGGTAGTATTGGGTCACTGCAGAGTATTGGATGACATGGAGTGTGGGTACTGGATGACTGTAGAACCTTCTGGTACCAAATGACTTGGAGTATCAGATGACTTGCTATGCGAGTACTTGAACAAGAACAATACAGGTACCGGAACATGGACAATGCATATAGTGGAACCTGAATAGTACAGAACATGCTGCTTGGACATAGAAACATAGGATTAAACCATCATTGACAAAACTATTGTATAATCATCCTTTTAATCACTAAAAATATGGAAAATTGTGTATTAATCACATAGGATGAATAACAAGAGATAATGGAGGTTTATGGTGTAATTAGTGATATATTAGTGACAAAATGCGGGGAGAAGGTGTAATGATAAGTGTATTTGTATGGAAGAAAATATGACAAAACTGGATCTCAACACACCCCCAAACCCAAGGATTTGCATGCCCTCATGGAAACAAGGTGAAGAACTTATGATACTCTTCTTATAGATTTATGTGACATTGTTTCTTTTGTGTAAGTGTTGGTTCTTGTGGAATAACACTTTGGAAACTGCCACAGATTGATTTCAAATAGAGAAACAAAATTATCATAAAAATGGAGGACAAGCAGTGGATGAGGTATCAGAGTGGTGGTGAATGGTGTGCATATGGATAATGGTTTATAAAATGTTGGTGATGGTGGTTGTATGAACTTAGACATTAATTTTAAGACCAATATTTACTTTGTGGTTCTTTGCTTGGATAGACAACAATGACTTCATCCTCTTTGAGATGGCTTAAGAATGCTTTATGATGTACGAAGAGAAGACACTATAGATGTTTCTTTGTATTTGTATACCACACATTTCATTTTCATTACATGGTCTTATCATTAGAGTATATTGTTCATTACGACAAGTGGAGTGAAGATGGAGGGTTTACTGAGTAGTTGTGATAATGCATAGTGGAGTGTGGAGTGGGTAATAGTGGTTATGCATCATGTTTTCCAATTTCTTAGTAAATTAAAAAGATTTGTACCAGTTTTAACTAAAATTACCCTTGCTTTGAATTCTAGAACATGATGAAATGTTTGCAAAACCGTGATGTAGACTGCTGAAATTTGAAGATGAAGTGGAGCAAGGTTGTGAACTGATGGATATCTAGGAGAGAGAGTTGATGAATGTTGATGTACTAAGATTCCTTATGTCTCTCTCTCCCCCAAACTCGCTGGTTTGCATGTCTTCATGCAAACTCTCATTAGCACATAAAATTTCTGCACGCTAAAAGTGGACTATGTGGAACCAGTGCATGTTGACTGAAGGAGAGAAATGAAGTATGCCAGAGATGAGAGCTGCTGAAAATATCCTGCAAAAATTACCCTCGAAAAAAGATTTAAATTTTTGTACTGTTGGTACAGGAACCTACTGGTTTCTGTACCAGCAGTACCGGAACAGAAAAATCTAAGAGAACTAAACCAATACTATTATTATGAGAGAAGAAATATACATTTATGAAATGCTTAAAGAAACATCCAAAAATTAAACTTTATTCATGCTTGTAAATTTGGAAATGAAATTTATTTTAAAATATTACAAGCATAAAGGAAATTTCTAAATTACTTATTGCATATGATTTCATCAATCATTAATAGTTGTATGCTTAAGAAACCATGCAAATTATGGCGGGGGATTTTTCCTCTCATCCTTCAACATGAAAACATGAGGAGATAAGTGGTCTTGGATAAATGAGAAATTGATAGGAAACTAGTCATCCTTGTTTAATTTCTCAAAGAATCTTTGTCATTCAAGTGATATTGATAAAGTTCACATTTGAGTTTATTAGACTCCTACACTTATGGGTCCCACCTCTAGGACAATGACATCCAAGGTATGACTGACGAGGTCTTAAGACCATCTTACGGATATTCTCAAATGGCAATTAGATGAGGTTCATTATCCTTTTGTTCAGCCATGCATGCTTCTTCTTAACGATTTACACAAGTATATTGTTCATACGGACAAATATAGATTAGGCATAATGAAAGACATCAAAATCATAACCCATTGCTAGCAAGCCTGTTCAGTACTCCGATGGGGTAATTTTGAAATCTAAGAAATATCCTTCCCAGGCAGAATGCCCCATTGCCCAAGAGCCTGTTCAGTACCCTGATGGGTTTGTCTAGTTATACCACAGGTTGGTACCTGCTGCCAGCAGACCTGTTCAGTATCCCGACGGGTTAGCCTCTTACACCCATTTTCCATCAAAAGGTCTTGTCCCAATATTTACCCTTAAGATAAAATTTATAGATTGCTTTCGCATGGGTGAATGGGGGAGCATCTTTGAAAACCTTTTTACAGGATGGGATGGTATTGAGTTGGAAGATATTTTATAGATTGCCCATAAAAGATTGTTCATATGAAAAATAGACTTATGTATCAAGATTAGTCGAAAGACATATCATGGTAAAACTTACTTAATGTGTGGTGGATGAGGCCATGAGAGAATGACCTAAATGTGCCTCTAGTCCCCAAGTTCATCTTCTCCATATAAGATTGTGTTCCCTCACAAGTAGAAGTTTCATTCACTCTCCTGCTACTATTTGATAAGAATGATTGAATAACAAGTTCTGATATGAAACTAGGATGTACAAGTTACCTATGGGAATCATTATGCAGACCTTAAAGATTTTGTAAAACCCCATAATATTTTAAAGATTATGCTTATGAGCAACTGTTACTATTAATAGTCAGAAATCTGTATGTAGTAAGAAGAAGAAATATCTTAAGTTGTTTTGGTTTTTGATGTTAGATCAACAATATTATCTTCATCTCATTTCATTTATTTGAAAAGAAACATGAAAAGATGTTGCATTTATTTAGAACTAGGTTAACTAACATGCAACTTTTACTCTATCCTATCTAAGAACGAGAAATTAAATTTCACATGTAAGAATATTTCTAATGTAACCATGTGTGTAACAGGTGTAGAAATACATTCATACTCAGGTTTGAAATATACGCTTTAATGTATACCAGAATACAAAGAACCAACTGCTTTGATGATGATGTGGAGAGTTGTTGAAGAAGAGAGTGATGCTTCAATCTTGTTGTCATCCGGAACCAATGTTCAATGTAATCTTGATGTTCTTGGTTCACTTCCTCATTTAGACCGCCCTGCATGTCTCCCTCTATCATGCCATGCATATAATCTTCTTTTGGATGGTTTGTCTCTTGGATGCATACTGGATCTGGCGATATGCATGTCAAGAACTCCTCGATCTCAGGTTCTAGTAGTTTCTCTCCATTGAATGATTCTCCAGGCTCCTCTACAGGTTGGAAAGGGTGATCAAAGGAGGCTTATAGATCTTCTTGTGGATGTAGCTTATGGAAATCTTGTTTTTCTATCACTTCTGGAGAGGTGGATAGGTTCTTGACTGCTTTCAATATTTGTTCATTGTGCGAGGCAGAGATTGAGATCCCAGCTATTGCTAGGATGGAGAGAGTTCTTCCAAACTCTTGATCATATTTGAGTCCTTGTTGCTAGTTTATGGGTCCTGTTTCACACATGGATTAGTGTAGAGGGGGGGTTCTTACAGTGCCCAAATTATTATTTTTTAAATCCTAAGGAAATAAAAAGAAGCAAACTAAAAGAAAATGTAACCAAACCAATTATATACTTGAAGTGCCACTGTGCTACTAGGATCCTATTGTCACCAAGTTATTTGTTTACACAAGTTAGCTTCTCTTCTCATATATATAAAAAATGGCTAATGCTAATAAAACACAAATTCTAACTACTAAAAGGAAGAGGACAGCCAAATTTTGGAGTAACCCCACTAAAGTGGATGTGTGGGCTCTTCCCTCATGTCTTACCGTCTTCTCTCCACCCTTAGGTCATCCTTAAAATCACACCACACTTGCATGAAAATAAACACGCTTGCATGAAAAGAAACACACTTGCATGAAAGGAACATTCAAGGTTTCGGAGAAATAAAAGAAACCTACCTATGCTCTAATCCCTTTAGCACCTCCCCGACAATGTCGCCAAAATGTTGGGGCTAAATATATGCACTATTAATTCCCACATTTAATTATCAACCGAGGCTCGTAAGCTTCGAGGTGCAGGCACAGGAAACGCAGGATCAGAGCCTAGTCTAACCTAATCTAAAGTTGAAAAAACAATCTTCAAACCCACATTGCAGCAAATTAACACTAAGGATTCATCACTGGGATGTAGGAATAACTTAGTGCTATAAAGGTTTAGATCACAGTCTTTTAGGCACTCGGGGTGATGTTCGTGTGATTAATCATGAGTAGCTTACTCAAGTCTTCTGTCCTTCAATGATTATTTCCTATAGCGGATCCACACTTAAATGCAATAAAAGAAACAAGCAAACGGAAATGAAATTCACAATAGAAACTAACACCTTAGGAAGAATTCCAATGCGGGAAGGCCATATCTCATGATTTATACCTTTAATCTATCTATTGGTGATTGTAACTATGTGAAGGTAAAGTGCAAGGAATCCAAAGGTACGGGAAATAAAATTAAGTGCGGGAAACTCAAAATCATCAAACTCAATCAACACCTAAGATTCACTTAATCAACTAAATT
>SNQJ01S0086951.1:64683-92722 GCA_010110895.2 Picea sitchensis | reverse complement strand
ATGTCACATTGTGCATAACCAATGAATGTCTAGGATAATTGATCTACCAAATGAATTCATTATGAGTACCAATTATACAATAACGAAAACTTATTTAATATTGCAACTTACACAAACATATTACCAAATTAATAACCCTAGTAAGTAAATGTATGCACAACAACATAATGCTTTTCCTTGAGGTTTGAAACCTACATACCCTATTTAGGTTTCATTTTGAAACGATGGCTAGGTTGGAATCGACCTACATAATAAAAGCAATGGTTAGTGTCTCAGACATGTAATATAAAAACAAGAAAGTTTAGTAAAATCTCCATCCTCTATGATAGTAGAAAGACTAAGTTGTTACGATTGCAAATGCAGAAAAACACAACTAACAATCACGTAGATTATAAAACATAGAGATTTAGGTTGTTCACTCAAAGATTGGGCTACGTCCACCTAGGAGAGGTATCAGTTGTCTTATTATTCAGATCATGGATATTACACCAACTCACTCCTTGGTATCAGTTGTCTTATTATTCACATCTTGGAGATTTATTCACATCTTGGAGATTACACCAGCTCACTCACACACCTGTCTACCTCTACGAGATTACATAAATAATGAATATAATAGATTAGTTACATAACTATTTTCTAAACTTGTGCATTCATACCAAATTGGTATATTTGGTTGAACAAACTACTACAAAATAGTCTCCACTAAATCTGCTCATATCTACCAAATCTGAGAAATTCGTTGGCATATTCAACAATCTCCACCTTGACAATAATTAACCTGATGCCTTGCTCTTTCTTTTTGTTCATCACCTTTTCTGCAAGCCAATAGAATCCAAACACCATCTTAGCTTCTCTAACAATACTAGTTTTATGAACATGTCTTCGCAATTCTCTTTTGTATGCACTTTCTCAAGAGAGACTCCACCTTCATCGATGTCCTGTCTTACAAAATGGTACTTGGTATATGTTTTTTTTTACTGTGATAGGTTGGATTCTTATCTAACTGAATATCACTTTGACTATCACAAAGTAACTTTACTTTGTCCTGCATCCTTCCAAACTCACTCACCAAACAAACCTTTCAACCAAATTGCCTCTTTGCAACCATGTGAAAAAACTACGTATTATGCTTTTGTAGTGGATAAAGCAACAATGTTATGTAGCTTTGACATCCAACTAATGGCTCCACATGCAAGAGTAAATACATACCCTGAAGTCGACCTTCTCTGGTCCAAATCAACTACAAAATCAGAATCAACATATCCACAGACTAATTCACAACCACTGTTATAGGTGATACAATAATCACTTGTGCCCCTCAGATACTAAAGCACGCATTTCACTGTTGTCGAGTGCTCTTTACCTAGATTTACCATATACCTATTGAAAACCACAACTTCATGTGAAATGTCTAGCCTTGTACTAACCATCGCATACATTAGACTTCCGACTGCATTAACATATGGTATTGGAGAAATATATTCCTTTTCTTCTTTTGTACTAGGACATAAACTTGAAGAAATCTTAAAATGGGAAGTCAAAGGGAATGAAATTGGTTTCACATCGTTCATACCAAACCTCAAAAATATCTTCTCAACATACTTCTATTGTGAAAACCAAATCTTACCATTCCTCTTGTCTCTGAATATCTCCATGCCCAAAATCTACCTTGTTGCTCCTAGATCTTTCATATTGAATATCCTAGCCATTTCATCCTTTAACTTGTTGATCTCAGTTATTATTTTGCTTGCTAAAATCATATCGTCAACATACAATACTAAGATAATGAATATGCCATTATTCAATTTCTTAAAGTAGACACAATGATCATACTCACTCCTTCTATAGTTCTGGCTCACCACGAAAAAGTCAAATTTCTTCTACCATTGTCTGGGCAACTGTCTCAGACCATACAATGATTTCTTGAGCCTGCAAAAAAATCTATTGTTGCAATTCTGAACGAACCCTTCAGGTTAATCCATGTAGATATCCTCTTCCAAATCTCCATGTATGAAAGCAGTCTTAACATGTATCTTCTCCAACTCCAAATCAAGTAAAGTAGCCAATGCTAACACACTTTGAATTGAAACAATCTTAACAATTGGTGAAAATATATCATGAAAGTCAATACCTTCTTTCTGATAATATCCTTTCGCAACCACCCTTGCTTTGTATCTTTCCACCTTATCATCAACACCCTTCTTCAACTTGTATACCTGCTTGCAACCTACAGATTTTTTGTCTCTTGGAAGTTCTACCAGGTCCCATGTGGCATTCTTATCTAATGCCTTCATTTCATCCTTCATTGCTTATTTCCATTTAGCATTGTTAGAACACTTCATAGCTTCTCGATAGCACACAAAGGTTTATCATTATTAGTACTCAAATAAACTGACGAAACAAAATCATCATACCTTCTTAGAGGATTTCTGAACCACGTAGATCTCCTTAGGGAAGTTTTTGCTCATCCACATTCTGTTGATTGTTATCATCAACCATGTCTTCCTCTCCAGAAAACTCTTCATCAAAATATTCAGAAACTTGTTCATGTCCTCTTTCATCTGTATTTGAAGTGGCTTCAAACTGAATCTATTGATACTTAGGTACTTCTTCCTATTTCATTTGAACATCTATATCTGATTTCATGAGGGATGATTCATCAAATATTACATCTTTGTTAATGGTGATCTTGTGGGCAGCAAGATCTGCCAACTTGTACCCCTTAATACCATCACCATATCCAACAAAGATAATCCTTTTTTATTTTTGATCTAATTTAGAACGTTGATGTTTTGGAATTAGAGCATAGGCTTCACAACCAAAAACATTAAGATTAGAATAATTACAAGGGTGGCCTTTCCATACCTCTTCAAGAATCTTTCATTCTATTGTTTTTTATGGTGATCAATTCATAGATAACAAGTTGTAGTTATTGCTTTTGCCCATAGTTCATACTGCAAGTTGGCGTTACTTAGCATACTCCTTTCTCTCTTTAGAAGAGTCATGTTCGTGCGTTCAACAACTCCATTCTGTTGAGGAGTATAGGCAGTGGTTTTATTCCTATCAATCCCAAACTCCTTGCAATAGTTCTCAAATTCCATTGACGTAAATTCACCACCATTATTAGTTCTTAAACATTTAATGGATCTATGAGTTATCTTTTCCACTAAAGCTCTAAACTGCTTGAAAACAGTAAACACATCAGCCTTTCTTTTCAACATATAGACCCAAACCTTCCTAGAGAAATAATATATAAAAGTTACAAAATATGATGATCCTCATTATGAAATAGTAGGGGATGGTCCCCAAACATCATAATGGATATAATCAAGGACTCCTTCACTGGCGTGTCTTCTGGTTTTAAATCTCTGCCTATTCTGTTTTCCATAAATATAGTTCTTGCATAAATATAACTTTAAAGATTTTAGACTAGGAAGTAACTTGCGATCAGATAATACCTTTAATCTTTGTTCCCTCATATGGCCCAATCGTTGATGCCATATCCAAACAAAATCATTGTCGTTCTCAGATACTATTGTCTCATGATCTCACTCAGTTATTCATTCTAAAAGAAACAGGTTACCAACCTTCTTCGCTTTCATAACCATTAGGATTCCTTTGTAAACTTTCATAACTCCACCTTGAACAATACTCTTATATCCTTCAGTGTTTAAGACTCCCAAAGAAATTAGGTTCTTCCTAAGATCATGTACATGTCTCACATCAGTTAATATTTTAGTATTTCCATGAAACATCTTAATTCGAATGCTACCAACTTCCACAACTTTACCTAATATATCATGTCCCATGTAAACTATTCCATCATCTATGGACTGGTAAGTAATAAACCAGTGTCTGTGAAGACACATGTGATTTGAAGAACCAGAATCTAATAACCATTGTTGATCATGACGTGAACCAATACTAATTGATAAAACTTCATCAATCATACCTGAACCTATTGTTGAACCTGTTTAAGTTGTGTTTTCTTCCTTCCTCTCTTTTGGAGGGTCTTATTTGGAGGCTTGTTGTCTCTTCCAAAAATCCTTCTTCAGGTGTCCATATTTTCCACAAAACCAACACTTAAGCTTTCTCATTTTACCCTTTGACTTTGACCGATAGAAATCCCTATGACCCTGTCCTCTTTTTTTAGGTCTGCCTCTGACCATGATTTCCTCAGATGTAGAGGTTTCTAGATTGGATTTATTCCTTGTTTCCTTAGATAGTAGTGCTCCAACAATAACATCAAACTCAATACTTTTTGTTGTTCTGAAACTAATAGAGGTAATAAATTGATCCCATGACATGGGAAAAGAACACAATAATGTAATTGCCTTATCTTCATATTCGAATTTTACTCCCATGCTAGTCAATTGAACTAAAGGAGCATTAAGAACATTTAAATGATCATCTATTTTCGTACCTTCCTTTATACGACAACTGTAAAATTGTCTTTTCAGGAAGATCTTATTCGTCAAGGTTTTCGTCATATACAATCTTTCCAGCTTCATCCATAAACTGACTACTATTTTCTCCAAGACAGTATTGAACAAAACATCATCGGCCAAACACATGTGTATGAAACTCAGTGCTCTCGCATTGATCTCATCCTAATCTTCATCTATTGTGGTCACAGGTTGTTTTGATTTTCCCAAAAGTGCCTTCACCACGCCTTGTTGCACGAGCAAATCATGCATCTTCACCTTCCAGATCTCGAAATTGTTCTTTCCATTGAACTTTTCAATTTCAAATCTAGCACTCTTAGTTTTTGCCATTAGCAGAAAGAAAGAATTCCAAAAAACCACCATTGCTTATAATAGCCAAGTCCCTTTGAAAAATATCTAGAAAAATAATGATATAAACTTCATCATCGACTCCTTTCTCATTACGTTCTCTTCTTAAAAGTGATTATGTTATTGTTGTTGGATATTTTTTTAAAGTTTCACCTTATTTCATGCAGGGTGTGATCACACCATGCCAGGGGAACGCCCTCTTCACTCTTTCAAGAGGTACTCAGGTTCCAACTACAAAGCCCCTCCATCTAAGTTATTACGAGTTACATGCACTGATGATCAAGGATACGTCTCATTCTTAATACTTTGAAGATCTTTCATTTCCCAGTTCTATATTAGTTGTTTTTAAGGGTACACCCTAATTTGTATTAATGACCGGTACTTTGAAAGTACGCCAAGCTTGCACCTGGTTGGATTCGTGATATCTAGACAGTCGTTTTCCTTAAATAATTATGAACAATGTATTGGGTTTATTTGTCGTGGATATTATTGAAGTAATAGGATTTAGAACTGACATTTATGTGTTTAACATCCTCTTCTATATTTCTGAAAGTTCGGTTTGTCAAAACAGAGTTGAATTATTTTCTTGAATTGTTCTAGTTAATTTCCCAGAATTAATTACATCATCGTCCCGATATGATTTAACTATGCACGGTATTAAACCTATGGCTAGCACATAAATGTTGTGTTTAAGGGAGGTTCATTCCCACTCGTACTGTGCGATTGTATTCAAGACTTCCAAGTTTTTGTTTAAGTTCGGGCACTTATTTCTGATATAAAAATAGTAATGGTAGGAGTTTAACCTGAGTCTCATTTTCCCCATTCGTAATTGTTTTCCCTCATATGATTACTTTACTTGTTCATATCATATATCCTGTCTTGTCCTGAATTAACACATTGCACTGTAGTTACGCTATGTGATTAATACTTAACTTATGTTCCTACTTCAGCCATTAATCAAGCATTTTATCGATCTCCTCACCAGAATTAAGACAGTTTTGTTCCTACACCGGAACTACTAAACCACACTAAAGTACCTATGCTCCAACTTTTATGTATTGGGGTCTGTGGAGTTTGTTGGATTACTTTCCTATGAAATATGTTTATATATATATATATATATTACCCGACTCTGTTATAGTCGGTTTACTTCAACTTCACTGTATCGTTTATAAAGATTACCCATTATATAATGTATCTCTGTTCATATTATACCTATACAGGTCTAAAAGCATATCAAATATAATCTCAGGGTTACAGGGTATATTTTCTTAGAGTTTGAACTTGTATACTTACTAGTGGAGCTTCACTATATACTATAGTCATCTACAGGAAATATAATTTCGCCATATAAATTGGTACGCTTAGCTACAATTACACTATGCAAGCAAATTCTGTTTTCTTTTGTTCAATAGATTTAATTGAGAAGGTAGCTATAGATTGTAGTCATCGAACGCCCTTTGTCTAGGTTTATGAATTCACGCCAACTTTAAGGATTTCACTATATCCATAACCAATTCACCCCATAGAGACAAAGATATTGAAATTCAGGTATAGTAAATAACACACAACAATTATATGATCATTAAAACAAATACTAGGAACCGCTTCAATACAGATTTAACATGTACAGTACTACAGATATAAAACCATTCGAACAGATAGGGGTTAGAGTAGCATATCTGAACTAAACTCGCAAAAAAAAAAGGGGAACAACCACGTTCCTCCCAACCATAGAACCGAGAAACCAAGATCACTTGCATAGTCCCCCCCCTAGCCTGACCATGAGTCCATGAGGGAAAACTTGGAAATCCCTCCTCAACAATGTCCTTCAAATCAATAGTACCTTCTTGCCTTACACCCATTCAGTGTTCATAACAACAAGGAAAAAAAAATCAATAGTTTACTTTTCCATCATACTTGGTAGCGTCCTGCCTCCTCACATATGCTCATTTATCAATTTGCGTAGGTTTTTTTTCCCTCCTTTGGGAATTTTCGCAGCTTTCTAAATCCCTGATTTCAGGGGTTTCCAATGGCTAATTCACTGATTTTCCACTTGTAAAAATCAACCTAGAGGTAGTTCCAACATGTTCCCCTCTCATGGAGTCATGGTCAGCTAAATTTAACATGGTTGTCCCCTTTTCCCCCTGCAATCAATATAAAATATTATGTTTTTCATACAAGTGCCATAGTCAAATAGCTAGTTGGGACAAATTAGATCTCTGCCCAATAGTCAAAATCATTTATTACAATTATAAAATTCGAAATTTGGAATTGCCATAAATGGCAAAATTTTTCCAATTTCGAATTTACTAAAAACGAAAATAAATTTCCAGCAATTTAAATTCTAAAATTATTTTTATTTTCTTTATTTTTGGGGATGTCACATCCTTTCCCCCTTTAGTAAAACACTATCCTCAGTGTTCGTTCCTTTCCTGGAACAAGATTGGATGATATTTCCACAAATCTCCTTCCAACTAGTGGCCTCCTCAGGACTAAGTGCTTCCATTGCACCTTTACCTGAGTGATGGCTCTGTTCCGAAGTGTTGTTTCTCTCCAGTCCAGAATGCACAGGGTTTCCACCTGGAACTTGCCTTCAGGTTCCACCTGCACCAAGTTCCAATCAATCATCCTCTGTGTTCCACTCAGCACTAAGTTCCAATCAACTATATGAGTAGGGTCATGAATATACTTTTTCAAGAAGAATGAAACATGAATTACATTATGAATTCTTAGATAAGCTGGAACTGCAAGTTGGTATGCTACGGGTCCAATTCGAGCTAGTATCTCGAAGGGCCTACAAAACTTGGGTGCCAACTTGGCATAGTTCCCTAACTTCAACAATCTTTTTCAGGCTTTGACTTTCAAATAAACATGGTCTTCTGCTTGAAATTCCAAGTGCTTTCTTTTCTGATCTGCATAACTCTTTTGTCTATCCTGTGCTTCTTTCAAGTTCTGTTGTACCTTTCTTACCATGTTCTCCATTTCTTGGAGCATTTTTGGTCTAACCATGAGTCTGTCAGTCGGGTTTTCCCAGTTGATTGGAGTCGTACATTTTATGTCATACAGTATTTCGAAAGGGCTTAACTTAGTCGAAGTTTGGTACCCATTGTTATATGCAAATTATACCAAATGAAGATAGTCTTCCCACTTGTTCGGTTTTGTTCTTACATACATGCGAAGAATATCCTCTATGATCTGGTTTGTCCTTTCAGTCTTTCCATCCGTTTGTGGATGATAACTTCTATTTAAATTCAAGTTGGTATTGAGCCCTGCAAACAATTCCTTCCAAAAGGCGTATGTGAATTTTACGTCTCTATCTGAAATCACCATTTTAGGAATACCATGCAGTCTAAAGATTTCTTTCATGAATATTTCAACAATGTTTATAGCTTTAAAAGTATACTTTACAGGGATAAAGTGTGCATGATTACTAATTTTATCGATTACAACCATGATAGAGTCATTATGTTTCTGAGTTTTAGGAAAACTTGTTATAAAGTCGAGTGATATAGTCTCCCATTTCCATTTTGGTACTGGCAATGGTTGTAAGAGGCTGGCTGGATGTTGGTGCTCGGCCTTAACCTGTTGACAATCTTGGCACCTAGCCAAGTATTCTGCTATTTATCCCTTCATACTAGGCCAATAAAATAGTTTCCTAAGTGTTTTTATCATTTTCTGGTAACCTCGGTGCCCAGAATACGGTTTCTTATGCACTTCATCCAAGATTGTTAATTTTAACCCTGTTGAATCTGGTATGTAAAGTTTGTTTTTAAATCGTAGCAGTCCCTTCTCATCGATACTTAGATCTGGTTGGTTAAATAGATATTTCACCCTGCTATTGTCCGTTAATAATAGGAATATTCTGCCCATTATGTAGTGTCGCCACATCTTTAAGGCGTGTATTACTACTGCTAATTCTAAGTCATGAGTGATGTAGTTTCGTTCATGTTCTTTTAATTTTCAGGACTCATAACAAATAACGTGTCCTTCTTGAGTTAGGACACCACCTAGCCCTTCTTTACTTGCATCAACACATATGGTGAAGTCATTATCTGGGTCTACTCCTTTGAATATGGGTGCCATTGTCAATAATTCCTTTAGTTTGTTGAAATTGTCTTGACATTTCTCTGACCAGTTAAACCTGGTTCCTTTCTTTTGTAACGATGTGATAGGGTAGGCTATCTTGGAAAACCCTTCTATAAACCAGTGGTAATATCTGGTGATTCCAATGAACGACTGTATATCCGCTACATCTCTAGGTACCAACCATTACGGCAATTCCCTCTACTGAAATTACATGTCCAAGATATTGTATTTTTTTTTATAGAAGTCACACTTGTCGAAATTCGTGTACAATTTGTGCTTCCTTAACATTTGCAGAACTATTCTTAAGTGTTCTTCATGTTCCTCCTCTGTCTGTGAATAGACCAGGATATCATCGATGAATACTACCATGAACTTGTCCAAGTACTCACTGAAAATATTGTTCATTAGGCACATAAACGTGACTGGGGCGTTAGTGAGTTTGAAAGGTATGACTACAAACTTGTAGTGCCCATATCTTGTCCGAAATGAAATTTTGTTTATGTCCTCGTATTTTATCCGAACTTGATGATAATCGTATTGTAAATCCAATTTTGAAAAGATCTTGGCCCCCCCTACTTGATCGAACATATCATTTATCCTTGGTAAGGGGTATTTAATCTTAATAGTCATTTTGTTCAGTTGTCTATAATCGATGCATAATATTAGAGGACCATCCTTCTTTTTCACAAAGAGGACTTGTGCTCCCCAAGGTGAGACACTCGGACTGATATACTCTTTGTCCAACAATTCCTGTAATTGTATTTTTAATTCTATCAGTTCTGGTAGACTCATCCAGTAAGGCACCTTTGAGATAGGAGAAGAACCGGGTAATAGGTCTATGGAGAAGTCTATTTTCCTTATAGGGGGTAATTCTGGTATCTCATCCACAAACATGTCTCTAAAATCACGTAGGACAACAAAGTCTTCCAACTTTGGCTTGTCCTCTTTTTCTGCTAGATTCGTCACCTGGATGGCATAAACTTGACATCCCTTTCTCATACATTTCTTTAGTTGCACAACTGAAATTTTTCTGACTGATATCGGTTTTGGTATACCTTGGGTTGTCCTGGTAGTGTTAGAATCATTCTTATAGCTAAGCATATTTGTATAACAATTTAATATTTCTTTGTGTCATTCCAACCAATCCATCCCAATAATCATATCGCAAGATCCTAGTGGTAGGATGTTCAGATTGGTTCTTATAGTTTGACCATCTAATATGAACTCCAAATCCAAAATATAGTCAATTACTTTCCTTTTAGTACCTGTCGCTAGTTGCACAAACCATGAGTTTGCGTTCTTCAGTCTCTTAAGTTTATTTGACTCTACTACCTTCAGAGTAATATAGCTCAATGTTGCTTCGGGGTCGATTAAAACATAAATTCAAGTGTCATGGATTTTACCTTCAATTTCTACCACCAAGGACTAGTGGTCAGCCTGTCGGTCGTCGATGGCTGCATTTATTTGATGTAGGCTTCGGCCCACGTCTCCCAGTGTCGCAGCTTCTTGCAGGTTATGAACAACAATTTTTTTTGTTGAACTCAAACATGGGCAGTTCCTCCTGAGATGAGGCTCTCCACATTCCCAACACTTTAATGGTTCACGTGAGTTGTCCCCAAACCTCTTTGTTCCCAGGTTTAACAGTTTTCCGCTGCCTTGCATTTTCGGAGGATTGGAGTGCAAATCCTTTCTCGAAAAATTCTTTGTTGTATTCTAATAAGGAGTTGGCTGGTACCCCTTCTTCCACTGGTTCATTCGATCTTGTTTCTGATCCTTCCAGGCTTTGGGAAATTATGCTCGCTATTTATACTGTTCGTAGCACATTCGTGATTTTCTGAATACTTCGCTCAAGGTTTTGGGGTTGTCAAACTCAATTCTGTCCTTGTAGGACTGTTGTAGACAACTTAGAAATACTGGATTTTTACTTTATCCTCATGGATGTATGGTACGAACCTTAGTAGTTCCAAAAAAAAAATTATAAGGTCCTCCATTGCCATCTTTCCAAGTCGTAAATTGTAGAAATCCTTTGTCTTCCTTTCATAGTAACTTTCTGAAAGGTATTGTTTCTTGAAATACTTTTTAAAGTCAGACCATTCCAACTGTTTCTCCTTTAGGCCCTTGGCCAATTTCAGATCCTGCCACCAAATGCTAGCCTTCCCTTTTAGATTGTAGATGGCCATTCTGACCTTCATGTTGCTGGAATAGTTGTAGATCTGGAAGTATTTTTTTATGTCCGAAAACCATGCCTCAACTTCCTCTCCCATCTTGGATTCTCTATCAAGGTAGTTGATTTAATCTTTTTAAATTCCCCCTCGAGTTGGTCTACTTGTTTTCATTTTCTGTCAG
This sequence comes from Picea sitchensis, assembly GCA_010110895.2. Taxonomy (NCBI): domain Eukaryota; kingdom Viridiplantae; phylum Streptophyta; class Pinopsida; order Pinales; family Pinaceae; genus Picea; species Picea sitchensis. Next base: position 81,491 of record SNQJ01S0086951.1, on the reverse strand, counting down.
ATTTAGTCTTTTCTTCAGCTAAAGGTGTTCCTTCCGATGAGCTATCTCCTTTTTCTGTTTCCAGCCCTGAGTTCTTGGAGGCCCTTTTGTTCTTTCTTCAATTTTTCCTGCAAGACTTCGTTTATTTCCTGCTATTCCTGTTGTGCTTTCTTCAATTTTTCATTGTCTACCTTAAAAATTTGTAGTTCAACAATTAGGTTCCTCATTGTTTCTAGCACTTCCATGGGTGAGCTTCCATCACTGTTCTGTATTGGATCTCCAGGGTTTCCGTGCTGTGGGTTTCCTCCCATCCTGAGTTCTGCATCGTCTTGAGCTGCCATAATTAACACAAAACATACGTAGCTTTTTGTTTGTAACCATAAGATTTTTTGTTAGTTTTACATAAGTCGATATATATATATATATATATATATACTAAGCATCTATTGTGGTCCTATTCAGGTCCAGTGTTGTCACCATTTTTCTCTGATACCATATGTAATTTAACTCAAATTTTACATGGAAATGTTTTTTTTTTTTATTGTTCTTTTTATTGGGTACTTTGACTTGATACTGTGTCTTTAAAGTTTCAGTCAATCGTTAATCATAATGTACAACAGTCCTTTGCCTTTTACTTATCTAACTGATTTTAACATATTGTCACCTCTTCCTATTTCGGTATTGAGTTATATGTACGATCATAGGTACATAGCTAGGGATACCTTGTTTTCATTGCAACTTGGTATTACCCACCGTTTTCGTTTCCAATGACCACTTTATGTTATGGGGTATAACTACTTAAAACCACTATTATTTAAATGAAATCGTCATAGATGTGAGGCCTTATGATAATATCCCTTGTATAAATATTATTACAGGGTCTACAAGAAGAGGTTAACACTAATTGGAATACTTTTAAACAGACACTTTCGGGTATAAAATCGATCACTAATCTATACAAATAAATTAAGTGCGTAGAGGCTAAACTTGGGTAGGTTATGGTTAATGTAAAGATAGTTGGGTTCAATGTATAACCGATGTAACGAGGTGATAAAAGGAATAACCCTGAGTAGGCCATCTGCATTCCTCGCCATTAATTTTCCGAGCAAACGATATAGGTCGAAACCCTCCCGTCTTAAAGGCCTGTCTGCAACATTTAAGGCACTCTGAGATAAGTCTAACCGTTTCAGAGTTCGACCATCGTGCCCCAATGAAATATCATCACTCACCATTTATTCATGTGGCCAGGTATGATTCCCACCCATCCTCCATTACTCCATACGAAAGGGTATAACATAGCTTTCACTTCATTATGGTCTTGGCTTGGCGAAGGAAAATGGAATGCTCCAGTCTAAACATTGTTTTAATTGTTCATCTTAGCATCATGGTCATGCTTCTGTGAAATCGAACATTGTTTCAGGTGGGAGAGTTCTTGGCAGAAAACTCCTCGATGGACAACCCTGTGTGAGGTAAGTCGACTTGGTCGTTCCTGTCATTTTTCATTTGGGCCTTTCTGTCTCATCGAGTAGTTTCTGGAAACGCCAGTTCACGGACGGAAAATTCATGAGCTCCTGCTCATGAGATTCCCAGCTCTGTTGAGATCCTCCTGGATCCCAAACTTTCTACTAGAGTTCTCCTCCTGCTCCTCTACTTTATTGTTGTTGCATATTCTTCTGCATCTTCCCCACTACTCGTGTAGTTTCTCCTCTTATGTCCAGCTTCTCCTTGTTGACAACTGATTCTGCTGATTTCAACATCAACTCCCTTATCTCTTGTTTGACTTCTTCCAACTACTATACTGACTGTTTCTCCTTATGTAGTGTACTCAGCTGCAACTTCTCATGCTGCACTAAGGGTAGATCATCCCGATCTCCCATGTTTCTTTATTTTCCTATGATGTTGACTGGCCACTCTGCTACAGACTCTGATTCGGCAGGATCCTTACTAAACTGCTTCTCATCTATCTCCCATGAAAGACTAACTTGTGTCATTGCTTAATCTAGTCCCATTCCATCTTCCTCCAACTGCAAATCATGCTGGCATGTCTCCCCTGGCATGGCTATCTCCTAGCAGACACCTTCTGGTTTTGTACTATCCAACCAATCCTCCAACATATTCAAGTCCATCTCCCATAAGTGAGAAACTCAGCCGGGTGCTCCTCTTCTATTGGGGAAGACTTCAGTATCTACTCCTCCTCCATGATAGTCTCAACTTGCTGTCCTTTTGTTTCTACCTCTGCAACACATATTTTAGACTCTCCTCAACTACTTGGCAGGAATATCTTGATCACTAGGTTCATCCCCACTGGTCACCTAGTAGACATCCCATGAGGCATCCCCACGGGTTACGTATATCCTGTCACACAAGGGCCAACTTGACACCTCTTCTGTGTCACTCGAGGCACTATCAAACCTATGGTTCATAGGTGTTGCACCAGTTTGCAGAGGCTGGGAAAAGGATACAGGAAGTTCAATAATGACCAGGTACAATAGATCTATCTACATGTTTGAAAGGTATGCTCTATGATTATGTGTAGTTGGATGTTGTTGTTTACGTGAGATATGGTTATGGGAGATTGAAGATTTTCCCTAGATATATTGTTGGTTGTATGGTACATATTTTATGAGACAAATATACATAGGTATAATGTTCGTGTGCTTGGTAGTTATCATTGGTACATATTATTGGGTTGATTGTTGAGGCATATCTTGTATTTATTAATACATGGTTGAGGGATTTTGGTTGAGGTGTGTTGGTAAAGTTGTTGGTAAAGTTTTAGGCTACATGACAATAAGGTTGTGATGTCTGGTTGATGTGAGGGTTTATTATACATGATTATGATTGTTCGCATATGTATGGCACACTATTAGAGAGACATAGTTGCACATGGTTTGCGTTATATTATTATGATATTGGGCATGAGATCTATGTTTTCAGATGTGATTTGTTAAGGAGATTATTGGTACAATTCGCAGAACATGTTGGTATAAGTTATCGGTACAAGTTGACTACAGGTTATTGGTACAAATTGGTATAGGTTTCTAGTGACATATTTCATAGTGACAGAGTGACATTGATTTCATTAGTTATTTGTCACTTATACTTCATGGGGGTTGGATGGGGAAAGAATAGGTGGTTTTAGCCACCTTCCGGTTGTATCCAAAGAACATAGTTGGTTGTACCTCCTTCTAGTTGGAGTGAGAGAATTAGGGAGATGGAGATTCCTTCAGGTTGGAGCTGGAAAAAAATAGAATTTGGTGCTTCCAAATAATGTACTTCTTAAAGATATATAAGAAAAATAATTATGTGGTTTTTCTCCCGCATTGGGTTTCCACATAAAAATATTGGTGTATTGTGTATGTGTATGATTGCTCATTGTTCATGGATTATTTACTTTGCACTTATTGAATGATATTGGTAAATTGATCATAAATTTAACAACACTTATATATACTATGGTGAAAGATAATTAAAATGTACTATTACTAATTCACCCCCCCTCTCAGTAATCCAACAATGATCTACCAAGTAATCATGAATTTTAAATCTACAAGAATGTAGATATTCAAACATCACATAAAAATAAACTTGATTACATAAAGAAATAATTAAGATTATTATTATCAACCCTTTAATTTCACAATGTGGCATAATGTTGAATTCAACCTTTTAATATCAATCATGTTCAACCCCATTAGTGTTGTAGTGCAACATATTCCATGATGAACATGTTGGAATACTGAGAAGGGGGGTGAATTAGCATGAGAACAATGAGTAATTTTAATCACAATATCAAAACCTCCAATAAATATCATGAGCATTAAATATATCATCAACAACACAATTCAATGCATTAACATCACATAAACACAATACAACAAAATTTTACGTGGAAACCCAATGCAAGAGAAAAACAAAGAATGTTTTTTTGATTTATAAAAGAGTACATTAATTGGAAGCACCAACTTCGTATTTCTCCAACTACAACTGTAAGGATGATCCAACCACCTATTTGCAGGCTGCAACCTAAAAAAAGCTCCAACTCCCTAATTTACCATCTCCAATGGGAAGGAGGCTTCAAACTCCTTTCCTAGCCCCATCCAACCACCCTGAAATATAAATGTAGACCAATATGTCATTGCCTATGTCAGTGTAACTGATAACTTGTTGTTGTTGTTGTTGTTTCTAATACTTATGTTTCTACTACTAATTTTGTTATCTCATCAAGACTGCAACCACACATACCTCATACCAATATCCACAAGATATTTTTCCAAATAAAATTCTTATGAATAACTAAGACATATATGTTCCTGATTTCTTCAGAATACACACCCTAACATACATTGGAAGACATACCTTCAACCTATAACTGACCTAAGTTTTAGATCCTTGATCTTCAACAAATTTCCTCATAGTTATGTGACCCTTACATTGTCTTCCAATGGATGTCCATACTTTTCCTCATTGTATCTTGTGGATGTCCTCAATTTTCCTCTTGAAACTCGTGGATTTACTTAAAGAACCTATGTGTAAGATGGGTTGACATGAAACTTGTTAATTTTTTATGCAACTTGTTAACTTTTGTTTACAATTACTTTAACATGCAACTAACATGCATCTTGTTAACTTTTTTTTACAATTCCTTTACCTTGAAATTCAACTTGTTAACTTCTTGTTCAAGGGTTGACATCAATGAAAACCAATATTTCAAAAATTCAATGAAAACCAAAATTTCAACAATTAATCTTTCAATAATATACCCCTTTGTCATTGATGGAAACACTTAGATGCAACACTTCTCATGATCATGTTGTCTCCCCCTGTCTTCATGCCTCTTCTATTTGTTTCTATGCCTCTGTTTTTCTCCCACCCTTTGATATCAGTGGAAAAGGGTAACTTCTCTTTGGGGATGTTCCCCCTATCTGTAAGCCTCTGATCTCTATTGATGTTTCTTTTCATGGTGCTTCCTCATGTAAATATCTGATAAAAAGCATTAAAAAAAATTCAAGTATTTCATAATTATTGTTCCTCTCCCCTTGTTGTACATCTATGCCAACTTCCATGTAGATCATTGTGGGGATGAAATTACTCCTAATTTATATCTAAGATACTCAAAAATCTCCCTCGGAAGAGGTTTGGTGAAGATATTTTCAATTTGTTCTTTTGTCTCAATGTAATCTAATTTGTTTGTAGTCTATGCAACATGTTACCATACAGAGTGAAACGTGATCATAATGTGTTTCATCTTGGAATGCATCACTAGGTTATTAGATATACTTATATAACTTTTATTATCACAAAATATCATTATAGACTCGTCATATTCCACTTGTATTTCTTTCAAAGTTTGCTTCATCCAGAGAAAATGTGTACAACATGTTGTTGTTGCGATATACTCTTCTTCTATTGTGGACAATGATACTAAAGGTTGTTTCTTGGTCAACCAGGATACCAAACAATCACCGAAGTAGAAGGATACTCCACTTGTACATCTTCTATCATCAACACTTCCTTCTCAATCCATATATGTGGATGCAACTAGAGATAGATCATTTCCATTTGGATACCATAATCCATAGTCTTTTCTGGCTTTGAGATATTTGAATATTCTCTTTACTTCCATAACATGTACTTCCTTCGATGTTTCTTGAAATATTCCAACCTATCAAATTTCTTGCATCACATCCAATCTCGATGTTGTCACATAGATTAAACTGCCAATCATCGATCTATACAGTCTCTTATCTGCATCCTTGGATTCATCATATTTTCTCAATTTGCAACTAGTGTGCATGGGAGTACTTACGGGCTTGTAATCTACCATTCCAAACTTCTTTAGCATTTCTTTGATATAATTAGTTTGGGAGATGAAAATACCTTTATCTTACTGACATATTAGGAGTCCCAAAAATAAATACAACTCACAAAGTAATGACATTTTGAATTCATTGTGCATGTCTTTAGCAAATTTCTTACGCATCATGTCATCATCACTTCCAAAAATAATGTCATCAACAAAAAATTCAACTATCAATATTCTACCTTGATTTCACTTTATGTAGAGATTATTCTCTGCATTTCCTTTCCTAAACCCTTATTGTTGTAGATACCTATCCAATCTTGAATACCATGCTCTAGGGGCTTATTTGAGTCCATACAATTCCTTCTTCAATCTATAAAAATAATCTTCCTTTTCTTAAAATAAAAACCCCTTTGGTCGTTCGATGTTGAATTCTTATTCTAGTTCTCCATTTAGGAAGGATGATTTTACATCCATATTATATACTTTGATTTTCTTCAAACACACATAAGGGAAAAATCATGAATTTGGGTGTTTATTTTCCTTGTTTTTTGAGAAAATAAAATTTAATTTTCAGAAGTTTTTCAACTCCCATTAAAAAAAAGTTTATTTATTTATTAATAATTTCACTTTACAGTAAAAATAGAACTTTCCATGAATTTTGTTAGCTTCCTATTGATTATTTTTTTAAACTTTGTTATTGACATTTGATATCTCATTTTAGTGATGTTTTGGCAGTATCTTTGATGAAAACCCCCACCACTCCTAGGGGCTCGCACAAAATCCCTGTCTAGGATCGTTCAATAAAGGGAGATGAATTGTCCCTCGGGACCTTGATGAACCCTCAAAATATTCTACCATAGGCCTTTTCCATTTTCCATGCGCACAAATCCTTGGCTAATCTCTTAACCCACCAACACTTCGGAGCTCCGAGATTCCAGAGTTCCAACTACAACACACATCAATCCTCCCAAACGCCAAATTCATGAAAATTCGAGCAAGGACGGGGATCAATGAATCACACTACACATCGATATCTATGAGTCACATATATTTCACACTCCAAACTTTGGGCGTTTTCCCTGCTCCAACATGCAATACTTCTGGATGCATGAACTACGAACTAATAGACTGGACGACTTCCTTCCACCTCAGATAAACATCCTATGTTTACTCCACACTTCGGGCTTCATATATTTTCATGGAACAACACTCCAAACCCTATGGAGTGTCAAACTACTGAAGGGTTAGATCCACGATCCATGTGTCTCTCTCAATAGATGGTCGATAACTACTCTGGCCTTCGGGATTTCTTGAACCAAAAACCTTTACACCTCCATTCTCTCGAGCTACCAGACTTCTAGATAAATTTTTATCTCTGGACACATGTCCCCCATCTACCTATGGTCCATATTGACTGATTATTCCGAGACTCTCGGAAATTTGTCTCCTCCACAACACACACCCTAAAAATGTTGAATCTGCGAAGTCCAAAGGACTTAAAGGGTTAACAATCGCACACCTTCTCTAGATCTGATGGTTTTGAGAACCTCTATATTCTCCCGAGTAGATCTCATTCACTCATCCTCCAAACAAGATGAATCCTTTCTCCAAGGACCTTTGCTTTCTATTATTTCAGAGCTTTCAGAACTTTAAAGGACTTAGGATTTGGTGCATGGTTTCCGCTCCTTCTCTATCTGGAACCTATACTATCTTCTGGCACACACTTGCATTACTTCTTCTGAACTTTGATACTTTGAAAAATATCCCATGTGCACTCCTTGTGCTACTTCTCCTAAACTTTGAGACTTAGAAAAATATACCCTACGCACTTCGTGCACTCTCTCTTCTTGAGACTCTTTCAACACTAGTTCACTAAGTGTTGGTCCTATTCATGCCTTTCATGGGTCTATTCCTTGATATTATATACTCCAACGAGTATATGTTCACTTATTCCACTCTCTCTATGAAATTCACTATATCTCTCCTGAGATATTGAGTCTGAAAATGACTATGCTTTCGTACTCCTTGTGTGGCCATTGTGCACTCCTTGCACCATAAGTTTAGAAGAGAAACAATTGAAAATTACAGAACATCAAAGGTTCATTAATTCAACCATGAAATAGACATGCATGCATATAAACACATAAAATAGATAACATAACATACCCAAATAACTCAAAGATAAGAAAACTTAGACATGTGAAGCAAATATGCTCTATTATATTCCTTTAGAAAATATTCACAAAGGTTTCGGAAACTCTCAGGTTCATTCCACAACTCTTCAAAAAAAAAAATTCAAAAACCACTTCTAGGCATATATTACATACATTTATACATGAGGGGGCTTCTCGATCCTTCCCTCTAGACTATTATAGTGTTATCATATCAGAATTAAAATATTGCCGCTAAGTTTATTACATTAAATGGATAATTACAACCTGGATATGAGTTGGCGCACAAAATATGTACAATCCTCTAGGCATTAAAATAAAATTACAATTTCCTAGAGCACTCATAATGTCTCTAACTTTAATATCTTATGGGGACTTTAATTACAAGGTTTTCACAATTTATTGTGGCGCGCCCTCCTTAGAATCCAAACCAGTTTGAATGTGCGTGTTGGATGCTATTTTTTCCTCCACTTGGCCTCATCGAATATTGATGGAGTTGCTCCTACATCATACTTTTCTTCTGAGGAAAATCATGAGCTCTTTCTCATGGACCTGTTGCTTCTATGGTTGAGTTCCTCATAGATCCCAAACTTTGACATGGAGTTTCCCATTTGCTTCTCTTCCTTTCTTTTGTTGTTGTTGTTGTTGTTGTTGTCATTTTTCTATTTTTGCGGTATTTTCTTCTGGTCTCCAAATCATACATTGAAGATCTTTTTTTTTCTTACAACTAAAGTATTCTCTCATCTCTTCGACTGATATTTCTATCAATTCTCTTAAATCCATAGTTTATTTTTCCATCCTATCCCCTGGCTCACTCTTTTGCTACAAATCTCTCTTGTTCTCCTGACAATTGTCTTGTTGTAGGTTTTTGTTGCTCCTACCCATTGGTTGCTTCTCTTTCTCCTTTATTTCTTCAAGTATTTTACCTTCCTAAAGTTCCCCCTTGCTACCCTTCATGATTACATTCCACTGGTAGTCTTCCCCTATATTTGGATGGTTTAACCAATTCTCCATCTTCTCTAACTCCTTCTCCCACTGAGTGAGTATAGAATCTAAATGTTCTTGTTAAATATATTTTTGGTTCACAACTATGTGTTCTTCCTCTTCTTTCTTTTCGTTTTGAGCATAGCTTAGCTTCTGTCCACTTTCCTTTTCTTTGATAGACTATAATGACCATATTTCCATTGCACCTACCACCACACACAAATGACTAGTTTTAAAAACCTTTGGCTCCTTGGCCTCTTCCCTAGATGCCTCTAGTATAACTTCCTCACAAGTATGAGCACCTGTGGTACTCAGTCCAAGATACATATTGATCTCTCCTATCCTTAGACCACAACATTGGGGATCTTATTCTTCCTTCAAGAATTCCTTCCCACTCATGAAAAGTATGCTCGAAATAGCCTCCTCTTTGACTCCCTCATCTTCTATTGGAAATAACATATGCTTACAACCATTGTTATCAAGGGTATACGTGTTCTTCCTCCCATCATGTATGACATTCCTGTCATAATTCCAAGGTATTACCAACTGAACATGACAAACATCCATGGGTGTGACATCACATAAAACTTCATCCCTATAACCACCTATCTTAAACCCAACTTTACATTGTCGACTTACCATGAATTGATGTCCTTTCTGCAACCATGACACCTTGTAAGGATTTTTATGTGTTGTTGTCTCTAACTTCAAATTTTCCACCATCTTAGTGGATACTATGTTATCAGTGCTCCCACTTTCTATGATCACCTTCCATACCCTATCTCTAGTCTTACAAGCAGTCATGAACAAACTGTTCCTATGGACGGGTTCTCATACCTCTTTCTCTGGCTTTAAGAGGGATTTCCTCATAATGAGTGATCTTCCTTCTTTTGCTACTTATTCCTTCATATCTATCTCCACATTCCTCTACTGCACTCCATAAATGTGAGCTCTTCTAACTCCTGCATTCTTCTTCTTAGGACATTCCCATGACATGTGATATGTTTTTCCACAGGCGTAACACTTCACTTCTCCTCCTCTACCTCTTCAACTACCTCTGTGAAAACGATTCCTTCAACTGTAGTGTCCTCCTCTAGAAATTCCTCCTCTCTCTATCTGACTGTTAAATACTCCATCTTCTTCCTTGGATTTTTGAAATGTCTCTCTTGTGGTTCCTTCTCCTCTTCTAGGACTCTTTCCCTTTTTTTTTGGACTATGCTTCCTTTCCAACTTTTCTTCTTCCTTCATGGCTACCTCATAAGCATATTCCACCATCCTCATCATTATCATGCTAATCTCATCTTGGATTTCATACCTCAACACATTAATGTACCTAGGAACTTTTTCTTTATCATTTCTCCTGTGTCTTGCTCCTACGTTCAACTTATAAAATTCTTCGGTGTACTCTTTCACCGAAAAAACTTTATGTCTTAGATTCTATAACTTCCTAAAAACATTTAATTGATAATCCTTGGGTATGAATTTATCCTTCATATTAGATACCATTCTATACCAATTCTTTATTTTAGACTTACCTTTGCTCCTTCTGTCAACCTGCAACTAGTCCTACCATAAAGTTGCATGTCCCTTCAATTTGGTCACTGCATGCTTTACCTTATTCTCATCATCAATCTCCTCATAGTCAAATTACTTGTCTAAAGCACTTATCCAGTCAAGAAGTCATTCCACATTCAAATTACCTTCATAGATAGGGCTTCCAAATTTTCCGTGGTTTCCATCTTGACAAAAGCTCTCATCAATCGCTCCTCTACTACTTTTTATCGTACATCTTCTTTTTCTTTTACATATTCACTTTAAGATTCACTGAAATCATTAGCTGTAGGTGCTCTTATTTTTTTTGTCTCCATGGCATCCAACCTTGCATGAATTTGTCTCATTTCCTCTTCCATGGATGCATTGACTACAACTCTCTCTCTGCGTATTCTTGGTGGTATGATTCTAAATTTTATTCTTCTCAAAGAGATTATTTTCCTACTCTTTATACCACTTGATGATATCAGAAAAATCTCCTCCTTTTCATCTTGTCTATAGACAAAATCAAGTTCTGATACCACTTGATGCAAACCCCCACCACTCTCAGGGGCTCGCGTGAACTCTCGGTCTAGGATCATTCAATCAAGGGAGATAAATTATCCCTCAGGTCCTTGTTGAACCCTCAAAATATTCTATCATAGGCCTTTTCCCTATTCCCTACGTGAAAATTCACATTTGTGAGGGTCTTGTTATGTCAGTTGTGAAATCCACGTGACCTTGTGCCAAAAATGTGGGCTAATCTCTCAACCCACAAGAACTCTAGCACATGGGAGCTCCGACCTTTGAGATTTCTAACTAAAACACGAGACAATCCTCAAAAAAGTTGAATTTGTGAACAATCAAACAACGATGGGGATTGACAACTCACACTACACATTGAGATAGACAACTCATAGATATTTCAGGACTCCGTACTTCTAGAGTTTTCCCTCCTCCAATATTTAATACTTTCGGATTCACGAACTCTAAACTAGTAGATCAGATGGCTTCCCATGCACCTTCTCCATATCTGACAGTTGTGAGAACCTATGGATTCTCTCGAATGTATCTCGTCTGCTCGTCCTCCAAGCAAGATGAATACTTTCTTCAGGGAACTTCGCTCACTATTATTCCTAAGATTGGAGAACTTTAAAGGACTTAGTATTTGGCACACACTTTGCACTCCTTCTCAGTATGGAACCTATACTATCTCCTAGAGCACACTTGCACTACTTCTATTGAACTTTGAGACTTATAAAAATCTCCTCTGCACACTCCTTCCGCTCACTCTCCTTCAAAATTTTCTAACACTTCAATAAGTGTTGGCCCTATGCAGGCCTTGCACAGGTCTATTCATCTATATTTTATACTCCAACGAGTATATGTTCACTCCTTGCACTCACTCTACGAAATTCACTATATATCTCCTAAGTTATTGAGTCTGAAAACAACTTTGCCTTCACACTCCTTCTGTGGCCACTGTGCACTCCTTGCACCAATATTTTAGAAGAGAAACAATTTAAACTTATAGAACAACAAAGTTTCGTTCATTCAACCATGAAATACACACACACACATATAAACATACAAAATAGATAACATAACATACCCACATAACTCAGAGATAATAAAACCTAGACATGTGAAGAAAATCTCCTCTATTATGTTCCTTTGGAAAATGTTTACAACGGTTTCAACAACTCTCCGCTTCTTTACAAAATTCTCCAATGAAATGTTTTTCAACAACCACTTCTGGGCATATATTACATACATTTATACATGAGCGGGCTTCTTGAGCCTTCCCTCTAGACTATTCTAGTGGTATCATATCACAATTAAAGCATCCTACCACTATGCTTATTACATTAAATGGATAATTATAACCTATATATGAGTTAGAGCTCAAAATCTATACAATCTTCCATGCATTAAAAGAAAATTACAATTTCCTAGAGCACTCACAATGGCTCTAGATTTAAGATCTTATGGGTACTTTAATTATAAGGTTTTCAAAATTTAAATTGACGCGCCCTTCTTGGAATCCAAACTAGTTTGAAAGCACACATTGGATGTTGAGTTGTCCTCCACTTGGCCTCATCGAATGTTGATGGTGATGCTCCTGCATCAATGTTCCCTAAAAATGAAGGAATTGATAATGAGTTATGTTTCTTGACACCAATTTATTCATTATTAAACTTTTGATTATGAAAAACAAAATATGTTGCAAAAATACAAACAATGTCTATTAAAGTATGACAATAGTTTTGAATACAACGAACGAATATTATAATTACTACAATTTTTTGAATTTGACCAATTTGAAAAAGTTGCAAATTTTCAACACATTTAGATTGACACCATTTATCTGCCTTCAATTTTATTTAAAAATGAAATCTAAAACTACCCTTTTGAAGAGGACACTCAAAGGTTCCATAATATAAAATTTCCATAAATTTTGAGAGTGTATTATTGCAGATATTGATTTTTCATTTTATTTAATCATTATGTCATAAAAATAATATGCAAACATTTTTTCATAAAATTAACTAAAATTACTGAAAAATAATTAAATTGAATACAAATTGTATCAAAAGAAAGTAGATTCAATTCTGAAAATGTTGGTACTAGTTCTGAAACAAGACTCACAGTATTTAAGGAGTTCACTCCTCCCCAAGTTGGAGTAAGCTAAAATGAACGCATAGTTTTCTGAAAAGTTCGATAGCTATAGGTTTTCCGTCAAAATATTAGTTCAATCGAAACTTAGTTTTAACGGAAAATTGTTCTCAGATTTATAATCATGTTATAGTATTCAATGGTGCTATTAGATTTAACTTTCGTTCAAAAAAAAAGTTCAGACGAAAATTATTTCTGCTGAAAAATTCAAGAGTTCGATCGAAAACATGCGATTAGCACTTTTTGCGACTTGATTCTCTTGAAAGTGTTACCTAGATTCGTGATTTTACCCATAAGCCAAAATCACTTTGACTACTTCAATTCTTCAAATTGGGGAAAAAATTTCTTCAAAATCTATTCCTTCAAGATGAGCATATCCCTTGCATACTAACCTTTGTTTATTCCTGGTTACCTCTCCATCCTCGTTCAAATTTTCTCTGGATAGCCATTTTTTGTCATTCGTGTTCTTATTCTTAGGCCTTGGAACAAGTTCCCATGTTTCATTATTGTGACATCCCCAATATATATATATATATATATATATATATATATTATTTTTGAAATGTACTCGAAATTTATTTCCGTTTTTGGAAAATTCGAATCTGGAAAATTTTTGCCATTTATGGCAATTTCGAATTTCGAATTTAATAATTGTAATTAAATATTGTGACTGTTGGGCAGAGATCTGATCTAACTCAAATAACTAGTTGACTGTGACACTTGTATAAAAACAAAACATTTATATATTAAATGTAGGAGGACAAATGGAACAACCATGTTAAAAATCAGCTGAACATGACTCCATGAGTGGGGAACATGTTGGAACTGCCTCTGGACTGATTATTACAAGTGGAAAATAAGAGATTTGGCCACTGGTAGCCCCTGAAAATTAGGGATTAAGAAAGTTGTGATAATCCTCAAAGGAGGGAAAAAGACCTGGGCAAATATTGATAAATAACATATGTGAGGAGGAAGGATGATGCCAAGTATGCTGGGAAAGGATTTTTAGTCCTCTTGCTATTACGAGAACTGCTGAGAAAGTGTGAGGCAAGAGGGTAGCTATTGAAAAATTTGGAATATTGCTGAGGACTCTCCAAGTTCACCCTCATGGATTCATGGTCAGGCTAGGGGGTGAATCGAGCAAGTAGTTTTGGCTTCCCTGTTCTACAGTTGGGAGGAACGTTGTTCTTCCCTTTGTCCTCCAGCGGAATTGGATTCAGATATGTTGATCTACCCCTCTCTATTTTGAATGGCTATGTTTGATTGATGTCATATATTTGTTGAGTGATTATATCTAATTGCAGTAATGTAAACTATTTGAATGATCATCTCTATTCGTTGTGAGGAATATATGTGAAGGAAGTCTGTATTTATATATATTTGTAATACGTCTGCTGGAATGTTTACATTTGACTACTGAAATATATATATTTGTTGCAGAAGATAAAATATTTTTGTGGATATAATCCGTCTGTTGTCGTGAAGTTCGAAAATAGACATCCCAACCCTGGTATTGTCCTCTTGTAAGTAAAATGCTAGACGAAAGCACCTATAATTATGTTATATACGTAAATAAGAAAAGGGGGAGATTAACGTCCATGGGGAAAATCCTTTCTATAGTCAAAGACCCAGGAAGCCAAATATAGATCCCATGGAACACCGATATTTCATCACCAAACTCTTATGGAAGTGAAATTATATTTATGATGCACATATCTAGTACTGTTGGTGTCTAATAGACTGATTAAAGGAGACCCTAAGTGATTATAATAGAAATTACTTTATATAGAAAAATTGGTGTCCTATTGTACCCTTTTGTAGATTATATGCGTATAAAATCATAATTTCAAATTTTCAGAAGTTTTTTATGTTGATGTTCGGACACTAGAACTCGGGAAGTTTTGAAATCCCGAAATGCAGGTCCCACCTTCCATTTTTTGCATTTCGGAAGTTTGTTTATGTTGATGTTTGGGAACTAGAACTCGTGAAGCTCTGAACCCCGAAACCCCGAAGTACAGATCCCACCTTTCCATTTTCTCATTTCAGAGGTTTGTATCTGTTGATGTTTGGGCACTTGAACTCGCAAAGTTCCAAACCCCGAAACCTCGAAGCGCTAGTCCAACCTTCTCTCTTTTCTCATTTCAAAGGTTTTTTACATGAAATGTTGGGGCACTTAAACTCGCAGAGTCCCGAACCCCGAAAACCCCGAAGTGTTGATCCCAGTTTCTTTTTTTTCTGTGATTTCGGGAGTTGTTGTGTGTTGATCTTGGGTTTTATACTCGCAAAATCCCGAACTCCGAAATCCCGAAATGTTGGTCACCTTTCGCGATTTTAGGATTTTTTGTGTGTTTTTGTTTGGCTTATGTACTCTCGAAATCCTGAACTCTGAAATCCTGAAATGATGTTAACCTTTCGTAATTTCGAGAGTTGTTGTGTGTTGATGTTGGGTGTTGTTCTCGCGAAATCCCGAACTCTGAAATCCCTAAATGTTGGTCACCTTTCGCGATTTCGGAAGTTGTTGTGTGTTGATGTTGGGTTGTTGAACTCACGAAACCCTGAAACCCCCAAAGTGTTGGGCCCACAGTCTCTCCATATTTCAGATTCTTTGGCAAATAGCATGTTCCATTGTTCTGTTCAGCATTAGTAATCGCTGAAACCCGACTAACCTCTGGTTTTCCACAAAAACTGTAGTAACATGGTAGGAATGCTTATTACAGGAACAACTCTAATAGTGAAATGAATGGACCAGTAAAAGAACGTTGGAGAGTCTTCATTCCAGACAGAGGTATGGAAGTAACATACCATATTATAAGTCATTTGTATTGCAAACATATGGTAATATTTTTATGTAGGGATTTGTCCATAAAATCCCAAAGTTGCTTGTATTGTTAAGACTATGGTAGTGTTATAGGTACAAACAGATAGAAAAGTAATTATAAATTACAGGATCTTAGATAAACATTAAAGTGATGAGTAAACACTTTTTATATCATCGATTAGGAAACTTTAAGTTGAATGGTAAGGACAACCAATGATAGTAAGGACTCTAACAAACTTTTAGACTGAAGCCTTATAACAAAAAGCTTACTTGCTTGAAATCACGAAACTTTTCATGGATAAATGTACAAACAAAAAAACAAATTGTGAGAATTTTTGAGGTACATTACATATGGTATCAGAGCCAGGTTACAACACTGGGCCTGAACAAGGCTACATTAATTTCTTAGTATATATTCTGATTTATGAAAAAATTAATAAATCTTATGGATTACAAACAAAAAGATTTTATGTTTTGTGTTGAATAATGGCAGCTCAAGAAGGTGCAGAAATCAGGGTGGAAGAGAATCCGCAGCAAGGACCTCCTGGAGATCCAAGACAAAACAATGATGGAAGCTCGCCCACGGAGGTGTTGGGAAAAATGGGGAACCTTATTGTTGAACTACAGATTTTCAGGGTCGATAATGAAAAATTGAAGAAGGCACAACAGGAACAACAACAGATAAATGAAGTCTTATTGTGTAGTATAGTAACCAAGAAAATCCCAAAAGATGATAACCATGAGGAAGAGGTCAGAAAAAGGGCCTCCAAGAATTCTGGTGCGAAAACAGAAAAATGAGACAGTTCGTCTGAAGGGACACCTTCAGCTGAAGAGGAAACCACAC
>SNQJ01S0086951.1:44675-55706 GCA_010110895.2 Picea sitchensis | reverse complement strand
AAAAAATAACAAACTACATGAATGGATATTGCTCAAAAATAATAAGCTCCATAAACGGAGTGACTATTATTGGGCTACATAAACATAGTTATTGAATTAAATTGAACAACAATTTGAGTGTATTGATGAACAACAATTTGGATGTATTTATGATTGTGCAACATCTCTTAGGCAAGAAAATTCATTTTCTTAGGATTAGGGCCTCTCGTATGTGCACCACATTTCTTGTAGGAACGTAAGAACAATGAAGGTTAATGCATTAAAGAAATAAATAGCATGGTGTCTCGGTATAATTTTTCTCTCGGGTACATGGTAAAGAATTTCGCTCTCAGTTACTATGGTCGATCGACTTGAATACAAACTTCGAGGCTCCAATAGAATCTTCTGCAATATGTAAGAGGTAAGCATGGATGTAGTGCACACATGGCATGTGTTCGATGCTTACTATATAATGGCAGACAATAGTGACTCTCACCTCGGATGTTTTGGTTTGAATAAGGGATGGAATTATTTCACTGGCTTTAGATTCCCTCACAAAGTTACCTCCCTCCTTCTATGTAAACTAGCTGACAATGAAATTTACAACCAAAAGTCTATTTCAAAAGAAGATGGTTATATTTCATTAAAAACTAATTAATTCTTAAGGTTCCGGTTATGTTAACTAATTGAGTACGGCCATGGACTCTCTCGACTCCATTTAAGCATTCCTTTAATTATGTCTCTTTGTACAATGACCATCTTTCTTAAATTTCAATATTTGGTAAACATTCATTTATTCTTTAGAATTAAGAGGATTTGCTAAACATTCATTCTTTATAATTATGCTTTTGTTGAAATGTTAGGCGTTTAAATCTCGAATTTATTGAATAATGTTAGGCGTTTAAATCTCGAATTTATTGAATATCAAGTCATGTATATGATATTTTCTTCCTTTTGTAACTCGGAATATTATTTGTGGTTAAAGTATAGTTTCAGGTGAAGTTTTATTTGCTTTTACAATTTTAAAACATAAGATTGAAACTCGGAATATTATTTGTGGTTAAAGTATAGTTTCAGGTGAAGTTTTATTTGCTTTTACAATGTTTTTAAAACATAAGATTGAGATTATATAATGTTTTTCTATTTATAAACATTTGAATATTTTAGTTTTTGAAAATTTATGTTGTAAAAAATTATATTTAATTTATATCATCATAAACATTGATGATGATTAATATCTTTGTAAATATTACTTTAATTTATTTTATTTAATTAGAGACAAATTGATTAGAGAATGGAGTTACAAAGAGTAAATCATTATTTTATGAGAGTGGAAAGGGATAAAAATCACCATCGTAAATATTGTTCATTAGGACAAGTGTAAGCCCATACTAAAGATGTGAGATGTGAGGAAACAAGCTAGCAAAAATTAGGCCAAAAATATTTGCTAAGATTAGAGATGAGGCTAACTTGGAAAAAAGACCTAAGCAAGTTATTCATTTTCTATAAAAAAGAAAGAAGAGAAAAAAATGTAGAGGAGGCAAGAAGTTGTTGAGTACTTGTGAGAAAGAATTGAATTTGAGGGTTTTTGAGAAAGAATCAAACTCTAATTTATGTGGAGATGACTATACAAATTTTTCATCTCTTGTAGAATAATGATTTAGATCAAGAATAATAATAAAAAATTAATCTTAGCTATTCAAATCTAAGATTGGGAAGAATTAGTTTTCTATTCAATGAATATAAAAGAAGACATTTTTTTTTTTTTTAACCCCATATATTGCTCCGCTCAAATGGTTCATTCGTTCGTTCCCCAGTTTGGGAAAGAGCTAACGCACCTCTACGTTCCTATATTTCAGAGAAATAAAGGGCTAAACGCTCCTTGAGAGCCAATGTAACAAATTGTTTCCATCAATTTCTCAATTTCTACAAATTCGATAGAACATTTGGATGCATTTCAACAAGTAAATACTAGAGAGAATACTATTTATCTTACATTGAGTAAATACTAGAGAGAATACTATTTATCTTACAAGTATAGTAATATAAACCAACACAAAGATTAAAAAAATAGAGACTCATAAATAATGAAATAATACTGATAAGTTCTATTAGTTGCTATCTTTGTCCAAACATTATAGTTATAGGAAGCCAAGAAGATTGGACGCATATATATTAAACTCAGAGTTTGCTTTTAAAACAAAACTAGGGTTTTCATTTTTAAAGAAACCCTAAAAATATTATTTGAGTAATTATGAGCTAGGAAAAATAAGATATTAACGACCTGCATAATATAACCTGAGAGACTCTCAACCATTCCTACGGTAGAGATAAGCTTATAGCTACGACAATGAAACAAAAACGAAAATGTCTATTAATGAAAAATGGTTATTAAAATAACCAGACCGTGTAACCACCATTCAAGGTGTGCACCAACTAAACAAAGGTATACTCGAAACCTGGTAATGAATCTGTATAACATTCTGAGAAGTATACCAGAGAACTTGAGCTCGTAAGCAAGAGGCCGCACATTATATCCACTTTGTTAGTGTTGAAACCCTATATTAAGTTACAAGGTAGCCACACAGTTGTATTGGCAACCCTTAAAGTTGGTCTCATTGATTTTGTTAATCTTGTACAAAACACAAACAATGGTTTATCACAGAGTATATATGGAATGGGTACACGCACTATAGATAAACTAAGTTTCACACCGTGAGTAAGGACTATCTCACCAGGGATAATAGACAAGATATGCATGTAATTAGTAAGAAATCTTATTCTTCCATCCTCGCCCTGAGGCATGGAGTTCATGTGGCATTACCCAGAGAATAAAATCATCATCATGCAAGGGAATAGGATACAGACTTTTTAAAACCCACTGTCAATAATTCTATGATAGTAGAGAGATTAACTTACGCAGCACAAGTAATGGTGAATGCAGGTCGAGAGCCTATAGATAAGCAACCACAAGAAGACTAAATTGTTTGTACTCAAGAGCAAATGCATAGTGTTTTCTTCATCATGCACTTTGACAATGAACATAGTTTGAAGTTAGGTTGGCGTGCGACATTAAAGATAAGTGGTACCTAGTTAGGTAAGAGGACTGAAAGTTTCCATTAATGGTGCCAACGTGTAGTTTGATTTAATCTGAAATTAGTGGAATAACAAGAGTATAACTATGATATTTGTCAAAACAAGGTACGAAGTATATCATGCTGTGATATTTGTCAAAGCGGTGCCAACGTGTAGTTTGATTTAATCTGAAATTAGTGGAATAACAAGAGTATAACTATGATATTTGTCAAAACAAGGTACGAAGTATATCATGCTGTGATATTTGTCAAAGCAAGGTAGGAAGTATCTCATGCCTTGATTCTTGACGTGATGTGTCATAAAGCCCACACACAATGTAGGTTGGGTATAGTATGTTATGTAAAGCATAAACATTCTAGATAAGAGGATGGTAATGCTTACAAAGAAAGTCATAACTCATGGTTTTTATTTTATCCAAATATAGGGTGAGTGTTCAAAGTTGGTGGGTGAAAAAGTTGCAAGGGGTCACTATGAAGGCTTATTATTAGGAATGTGTGTGTATTCTTAGGAACTTGAACATGCTTCTATTTTTATAGGTTTGTAACCTTTAGTCAATAATGCCATGTAGGTTTGTTGGTAGGAAACAATCGCAAGTGTAGTATAGCTATAGAGGTAGTGGGGGGTACAGAGGGCTCATAGTAATAATGGTTGAATTCGTTAAGTCTTTTTAACTGAAGTCAATCATGGTTAGCCATTACCATCCATAGTCAAACATAGTCAATGTTACTCAAACATGGTCAATATGGTTAACCATAGTCAACATGGTCATCCATATTCAACCACATCTAGGGATGGTTAACCATAGTCTACAATAGTCACCCATACTAAAAAATAGTGAACTATAGTCAAAGCTAGTTAACCATGATCACCGAAGCTCAACAATTGCCAACCAAGGCCAACCCTTGACAAACATTGTTAAACATGATCAACCATTGTTCACCAAATTCAACCATGGTCAACAATAATCAAACATTATCGACCATGGTCCACCATAGACAATTATTATAAACTTTGGTTCACCATGGTCTACCATAATCAACTATAACCAAACATGGTCAAAGATAGTCAAATATACTAAACCATAGTGAAAAATGATCAACCATGACCATATATGATCCACCATTACTAAACATGCCCAACCGTGTTTGGCCATAGTTAAACATGGATAATGGTAAACAAATATTATCAAAACATAGCCACCCATAAAAACTGAAATTCAACCATGGTTAAGCATGGTTAACCATAGTAAAAAATGTCGAAATGTTTTTAACCATAGTCAACCATGGTAAACCATGCTCAACCATTGTCAACCATTCTTAATTAAGGTCAAGCATAATTAACCATGGTCAACCAAGTCAATCATAATCAATGATAGTGAATCATAGTAAAAAATGGGCAAGTGGGGTAAAAAATGGACAACTAAGGTCAAACATTTTCAAACCATAGTTAACAATGGTCAACCTAGGTCAACCACGGACATCCAAAGCCATCCATGGTCAAACATAATTTCATGTAGTCAAACATGGTTAAATATAGCTTATTAGAGTGAACCATAGTCAAATACAGTCAACAACACCAACCAAACTCAAATAGGATCAACAATAGCTAAACATAATCAACCATAATAAAAGATAATCAATTATAATCAATCATAATCTAACATCAATAATCCTTGTTAACCATTATTAACCATGATTAAACATACTCAAACATAAAAAATAATAATCAAATACTATATATATTTTATATTAATAATAATAATATTTTAATTTAAAAATTAATCAATCACAAAAAACTTAGCCTTTCAATTAGAAAACCACTTATTTTTAATTATGTGGTTGTCCTCGTAGTTACCTTCTCCATAAAAATATTCAACAATCACAATCATATAATTGAATGTTTCTAATATTCTCAAATCCCCAAGACAACCTTAAAAATAAGATTGCTGTCATATACCAACGACCCTCGTTACGATTATGCTACTTATCTCGGCCGCAATATGCCTCAACATCAATCAAAAAGTTTGGAAATGAATTCTTACAATTACAATACTATGTTAAAATTGAATTCTATAAAGCGTAGTGTAAAAGTTCGACTTCCACTTTGCAAATTTTTAGTGTGTTGTTGGAATGATGGTATTGAAATTACAGCCATTCTATGTACATGAGAAATTAACAAATTAACAGGAATACAAGTAAGTCAAACTCGGCTACATGGATTATCTACGAATCCAAACCCCTTCTTTTTAATGAGTTGTATTTATTAAAGTTGTTAGCTAAAGAGGGTGTTGTCGACTAGTAGAATGATTGATTTGAGAGAATGATTGATGTGAGAGGCAGATTCTACAATCTAGTATAAAGTTGATGTGTAATTTAGTGGTTAAATTCAATATAGAGTTCACAAGTGATATTCTTAAATAATAATAATAATAATAAATTAAGTAAATGAAGATTTTGTATGTAAGCTTTAACCTTTTGCTAAATGAAAAATACATATATATATAGCAAGGAATAAAACTGAACAATTAAGAAGGAAGGGTTTGCACCTTGAGAGATTTGATCAGTCTAGAATCTTTTTAAAACTTGAGCTAAGAGGTGTCTATAGTAGTCTATTTGCACAAAGATTTGTATTTTTCAATTGGCCTAAGAATTGGACATGCTTCCATCCCTTGTCTTTTGAGTAAACTTTAATTAAACAAAGATTAAAGAAGATTAAAAAGACTAATTATCAATGAATAGAATTGAACAACTTAGTGCATCCCACTATAAAATGGGTTAAGGAGGAAGGGTCTCCACCTAGAGAGATTTGATCCATCTCGACTCTTAATAAAACCAGAGTTAAGATGTGTCTATACTGATCTTCTTGCACAAAAAAGATCTGTATTTTGCAATCTGCCTAAGAATTGGACATGCTTCCATTGCTTGTCTTTTCAACTGATTTTAAATAAACCAAGATAAAACAAGATTAAAAAGATTAATTAGCAAGGAATAAAACTAAACAATCTATTACACCCCATTATAAAATTGATTATTAAGATTTACGCTTGTAAAGATTTAATCACTCTCAACTCTTGTAAAACCAATGTTAAGATGTATCTATACTGATCTACTTGCACAAAGGAGATCTATATTTTGAAAGAATTTTACGTGATTTATCCTTCCACGGACGAAAAAGCTAATGCTCAATATATTATAGTCCGATCATAATTCAATTATTCCTATGCCTTTTTCTTTAAGAAAACCATCTTAAAATAAAATAAAATTTGAAATCAGTATTTTCCAAAAGACTTTTACGTGATTTATCCTTATACGGACGAAAAAGCTAATGGTCAATATATTATAGTCCGATCATAATTCAATTATTCCTATGCCTTTTTCTTTAAGAAAACCATCTTAAAATAAAATAAATTTTTATGTGTATTTATTTAATAAAATAAAACATTTAGAAAATATTCTATTGAATAAGAACAATTGTAGTATAAATGTTGAAGGCTAATTAATTTAAATCTCATACGAACAATTTCTGAACAAATTTGGAGTAAAAAAAAAAAAAAAAAATCCCATAAAATAAAACAGTAAAACTACAACATTATGCACTAAACAAACGGTTTGTTTATTTAGTTTATTTAGTTTTAATTAGTAAATTATACAAAAGCTTTCATTAACAACATAATTCCATTTGTTCCATTTTTCCTACTTTCATTTATATTCTTAAATTTTTTAGTTTTAATTATATATAATAACGATTAATTTAACATTAAATTGGATCAAACTGTTATATAAGAATTTTTTTGTTTACGAAAAAAACAATCTTTTAACACACAGATTTGATTTTTTAGTGTAAAAACTCAACGATATCCAGAGATAGGGGAGGTAGATTAAATATGGTCGGAAGGTTGTGCATTTTTAATAGCAAAATATTATGTTTAATAATATGAAGTATGAACGAAGGAATTCAAAGACGCACACGGAAAGGAAGTATTTTAAAGTATGAAAATTATACACTTTGATGCAATCTTCAAGTAAACAATTTGTAATTTTCACAGGCAGTCCTATCTCTCAACTAGAGATCTTTGCGATAGCACCATTTCCCATACATTTTACCTAATTGACAATGATTCTACATTATAAACTACGTGGAGTCACGCCATAATATTTGATCCCACAAAATCAGGTTTAGCATAGCAGATCAGTGGAATTTTGTGGGAAAAAAACAATTGGATTCATAGAGAGTGTAAGAGTGGAATTTTTGGGGAAGAAAACAATTGGATTCATAGAGAGTGTAAGAGACGCGTGAATTAGCTAAAAGACCTATATAATTGAATTAGCTAACCAAAGACTTTATAGTACTAATCACTTTATAAAGCAGGTATACTGCCGTAATGGAATATGGAATGGTGAGGGGATAGACAAAAGAGCATAAGGAGTTTCTATCGGCTGCTAAACCAGAAGTCCATAGATAAGTTGGGCACTTCTAATTGCGGTGAATTGCAGCTTTTAGGGGTCTTCAATACTATACTTTCTTCACAAAACATGACGACATGTAAAGAGACTAGAATTTGTTGGGATTTTGTGAAAACGAATTTCTTCAAGGATGGATTTGGATCTTATTATTCTACATTGGTTGCAACTAAAATAGACTAAGTTAGAATATGGATAGGGATTGCATTTAATAATCAATTTCTGGTAAATGTATATAAATACATGTAAGCTCGTAGAGGAAGAGAGAGATAGAGTGAGAACTTGCTATTCTGTTGTAATCTCCATGATCTGAATAATAAGACTCCATGATCTGAATAATAAGATAACCAATGCCTATGCTTGGTGGAAGTATTCCAACGTTTAGGTGAGTTTCTTATTTGTGTGATTGTTAATTATCATAAGTGATATGTGTTTTCCGCATTTACAATTCTAACAAATGGTATCAAAGCTTTGAAAAAGAGATGTTGAGGACATCAAATTTCAGAAGAGAAGCAACAACTATATGAGATGTATCTATTTCTACATCATCGAAGGTCCCTCCTCTCAAAGGGTGCGACATCTTATTACTCAAACTTATACTGGTGCAAAAAAACTGAAATCACAGCAGTTTAGGATTGAGAAACAGTGCATAGATCTTTCAAAATACACGCACTCCAAATGTATCGGGAGATGCTTACTCACCACACTCCAGTAGTAGCGTGAGGTGCAGCGACTCCTTTTAAAATCAAAAGCCACGGTCTCCTGAAATTAACTCGCATGTTTTTTTATGGAGTGAAACTAATTTATGGTATGGTCTCTTTGTTTAAAAGTTTAAGGTATTAAATTTGTACGGGTGGAAGATTGATGAAAGGTGAATTTATATTATATTAAAAGCATAAATTCAGGTGGATGGATGTTTTTGTAAAAGTTTTTTTAGTTTTTTCTTTTACAAATTCACGTGGTTAACACTATTAATCTTCCATATTTAAAGGTTTTGGTTATTATAAGCAATGATTTGGGTATTAGTAGGTTTTTGTGCTAATGGTTAAGATGGAGAGTTCGAAGTTTGAAGTTGAAAAGTTAAGCGGTAATTTTGAGTTGTGGGATTTACTGGTCCAACAAGGGTTGCATGAAGAATGTGAAGATATGAATGCAAAATCTCTTAGTATCATTCATTTATGTCTGGTGGATGATGTTTTGTTTAATATTGTAGGAGAGGATACAACATTAGGCTTATGGAGCAAGTTGGAAAGTCTATATATGACGAAGTCCTTGATGAACATAATCTACTTGAAGAGAGAGTTGTATAGTTTTCGGATGAAAGAATGTACAAAAGTTGTTGACCATTTAAATGCCTTCAATAACCTTATAGTTCAATTGATTAGTATGGAAGTTAAATTTGAAGATGAGGATAAGGCTATTACACTATTGTGTCTGTTGCAAGAGTCTTGGGATAATCTAGTCATCTCTATTAACTTTAGCTCAACAAATGTTTTAGATTATGACTCTATTGTGGGAGCTTTGTTGGTTGAGGAGATGAGGAGAAAATCTAGTAAAGAAACCTCAACTTTAGAGGTGATGTTGGTCAGAGGTCGAACTAAAGAGAAGAATGAAAAAAGTTTTTCTCGATCTATGTCAAGCGAGAGAAAGGGTAAAGCAAAACTGGAAAAACATGACATCTTAAGAAATATTGTTGGAAGAGAAAGGAATCTGAGGATAACTCTACGAAGGAAATAAATTTGGCTGTAACAAATTCACGTATGACTAATCAAGTTTTATCTTTTTCTAGTAATTTACAATATCAAGAAGAATGAAAGTTAGATTCAGGTGCCTCCCACCACATGTGCTCACATAGAAATTGGTTCATTTCTTACCAATCTATTGATGAGGGTGTAGTGTTTATGGGAAATGGTATTCCTTGTAAAACTGTTGGGGTTGGCAGTATTAAAATCAGGATGTTTGATGGTATTTCTAGGGAATTAATGGATGTTAGATATGTACCTGAGCTTAAATCAAATTTCATTTCATTGGGAGTATTGGATTCTTGTGGATATAAGTATACAGGTCAAGGTGGAGCACTCACATTGTCGAAAGGTAGTTTAGTAGTGATGAAGGAAACAAATGTTGATAACCTTTATAAGCTGGAAGGAAGTACTGAAGTGGCATCTAAACTTACAGATGTATATTCTTGTTTATGGAAGAATCATCAAGGCCATAAGAGAAATAAAGAATTGCAGGTACTGGTAAGTGGTAAATCATTTCCAGACTTACAAATATTTGTTTCTGAATTCCTTCTTGTTTTATATCTCTCGAAGTTATGATGGTGGTATAAAGGGATGTTGTGTGTGGGATCCTACTTCTCACAAGTTCATCATTGACAGAGATATAGTATGTATGAAACAAACAAAAGGGTTGATTCAAGATCACAACGGTAAATTTGTTTGCATGTTAGATAAATTTGTTGGTACCCGGACAAATATACAAGAGGTTTCAATCCTTCATAGCGAGTCAAAATTTTTCAAAGGGTATGAATGACTATACAGTTTATAGTACATTCATAGTCTTGATGTTATTTGTTGATGATATGCTTGATGCAAGCCAAAGCATGGATAAAATCAGTAAGAAAATGACTCGGGTGGATAGGATAGTTCATATGAAGGATCAAGAGTAGAAAAACAAAATATCGGCATGGAAGTATACAAAGATGGTAATGGTAAGATGTGGTTGGAGTTCAGTATGAACATTGTAAAATCAGTTTTTATCCCTCTTGCTTTCCATTATAAGTTTTCTTCAAGCATAGGGCCTCTCTATAAAGAAGAAAAGGTTATGTCTCATGTAAGTTCAGTAGGAGGTCTATTGTATCTGATGAAATGGTTAAGACCAGATGTTTCACATGCTAATGAAGTTGTCAGATATGTGACAGATTCAGGTGTTGCAGTGAAGTGGGCGCTTCAACATTTGAGAAGAAGAGATGTCACCTATAATGGTTACACTGAGATGGTCTGTGATAATTGTAATGTATATTTTACATGTGTTTTGGATAGAAGGAGATCTATCACTAAATATGTCTCACAACATAGTTGTGGAAGACATGTTGGAGGTGGAGTGATCCCTCAGGAAATCCAAACTCATGCAAGTCACACAGGCAAGATCTTGAAATCAATTTTATTAAAGAAGCTGCAGTGGTGCTTGGCTTCTCTTGGCTTGCAGAAAATGTGATGAACAAAAGGAAGGAGTAACGTATCAGGTTAATTGTTGTCAAGGTGGATATTGTTGGGATTTGGTGACAACGAATTTCTTCAAGGATGGATTTGGATCCTATTATTCTACGTTGGTTGCAACTAAAATAGACCAAGTTGGAATATGGATAGGGATTGCATTTAATAATCAATTTCTTGTAAATGTATATAAATACATGTAAGCCCGTAGAGGCAAAGAGAGAGACAAAGTGATAACTTGCTAGTTTGTTGTAATTTCCATGATCTGAATAATAAGA
>SNQJ01S0086950.1:44744-56342 GCA_010110895.2 Picea sitchensis | reverse complement strand
TTGCCCCTTATTTATACTTTCATGTAGCATCCCACTTTCCTTATTTCACGAAGTTCTTCATTAACTTAATTATTTAAATCATTCCTTTTGCAAACACTTTGAATTTTTGGGGCTTCTAGATGACTCATGAAGGTCCTCCAACTTCACATGGCCATAAATCTCTAACTGTGAGGATTTATGTAACGTTCCACATACCACCAGAAATTTCATGACAAGCAATATATATCTACGATAGTTTCACTGACAAATTCACTGACCTTCATATCATTATTCCACAATTAATCATGGGTTCTCTAACCATACTTCTAGGATAACTCAATCCGTAAAGAATATTCCCATGAGGGATTTCACCCTAAGGGGAATACTTTGGAGTTCATCCATTTGTACTTCTTATCAACCATGACAAGACAATAATGAGTCATCTTTACATCAACAAACTTGGGTCCATAACCCAAACCTTTGTTCTACCAGACTTTCTTCAAGGGTTGACATCAATGACAACCAACCTTAATCAACATTGTTCTCTTCATGCATCTTATGGATCTATCTTTTATAGAGCATTTATTTTGGAAGGAAGTCTATATATTTTGATGAGTGTGGATCTCAGGATCAGATCTTCATGTTTGGTTAAGTAATTTTGTCGAATTAATAATGATATCGATTATTATATGATTGAAGACCATGTTTATGATTGGTTCATCGAACATGCTCTTAAGTTTGTCCAGATTTAAAAAGGGACATGTGGGTGATTAAATCGGGCCTAATTTTTGTTTGATGATAGTTGCTTGTTGATTTTTAATACCGGGTCTATTATTGTTTGATTACGAAGGATGAATTATGGATATAGATAATGGGAGTCACAATGCATATTATGATTGTTTTAAAAAAAGGAAGAGATCAACATTAGAACATCTAGTGTTGTGGTTCAAATGGTTATGTTGTTACTGTGGAATTGCAAATGTTTGCATAATCATTATATAGAATACACAGTGTTATTGGATAAATCAGTGAATGTGGACATAAACTGATCTCCCTAGATCCACCTGGATCTAGAACAAAACAAGACAGGACATGACACTTTCGCTAATCTTTAATCATTGAATTTAGTATCAAACAAGAGATGAGTGACATACCTTTGAATATCTCTTCCTTATATCTTTGTTGTCCCTACTCCGTTTCGGTGCTCTTGTGATATTGGATCTGCAATGAAACACAAACCAACCAAAGTGAAAGCAACAATAGTATATTCAATGAAAACTTACACATGTGATCAAGGAGTCATGTAATAAAACGAGAATGATTTTATGGAATATACAATCAAACAGCCTTGATACCTTGAACCTTCATACAATTCTCAGCCTATTCCTTCATTAATTCCTTTCTTTCTCTTTCTTGCTTGCTTTCTTGCTTAACCTTTTGCATGAGAAATCCATCATTATATAGGAGAAAGAGAGGTGGTTAAAAATATTAGGATGATCCCACCAAATCAAAGAAGAGAGTAGGATCCCAACCATACGGATGACACCTCATATTATAGAATATCCCTTCTAGAACTTTTGTGAACTTTGACCTTTTCTCAGTCTTTCAATGCCACTGCACCCTGGCTATAATGCAGCCTATGGAAACATCGCAAGCCAGTTTCATGAAAGCCTGCGGATATCAGGCATTTCTTCACTATACCTTATGGCTGACCTGCGACGGCCTTCTAAAAACAAGTTTTGTAGAAGAGGGAGCTAGTCACTTTTCTCATGAAGAAAGGTTCTTTTGGAAGAATGAACACATGTTATAGGAACATCACCAGGGTGACTAAAATAATGTGTAACAGAATTCCCCCCAAAGTACGAGGCTAGAACTCGTGATAGCCAAATAATTTGTAGAATATGTGTGTGTGTGTGTGTGAAACTGTTGAGATTCAACAAGAAGATCCTAGTGAAAATTATGCACCTACACTAGGATGGAGCCTCAGGATATTTTTAGGTGGAAGTCTATTTTTAGATGATGAGCAAATTATATTTATAGATGTTGTCTATTTATAGATGGTGATCGAATTCGATTTATAGATGTATGTCGACTATTATTATCACTTAATAATAGTTGGACAATAAATATTAATCTATTCTCAATGAGCACTTGGAAATAGTTAATTGAAGTTGAAAATCAGTTAGCTATAGTAAATTAGAGTTCAAAGGTTGACTAGTGGGACACACAAGTCGAATTAGTTGTGACTGGATGATTCAAAGTTGTAATAGAGTTGGATGTGTAGTTATGTGAGTTGTGAAGTAGTTTAACTCAGTTAAGTGAGTTAAGATCAATTGTACTAGTTGTAACTGAACTTACACAAGTGAGAGATCAATGAATTAATTATTAATTAATTCACAATCAGTGATCTCACATGCAACTGAAGATTTACCATTGCTAACTACATGCATGTCAGATCCAGTGGAGACCCAGTTGAGATAACAGGTGAAAGGGACAGTTTGAATATCCATTTTGACATTAGTGAGTGAACTCATGCAACCACACACACATTGGATGTGCCCATGAGGATTTCCCAGCCTAGGCAAGAGGGATTCATTCATTGCAGGGATTTCCATTAGCAGGGATGGCGCAGAGGAGGCAGGTTGTCTGGAAGCAGTAAATTGGCACATGAATTTGTCAATTTTTGTATCACAGTGTGAGATGATTGTATATTGTGCTGAGAGATCTTGTATTATATTTTTGTATGATATTGTTTCATGATCCATGATAAATACATAATATATGATAGTGGGGTTTTAGCTTTATGATTTCCTGGTAAAACATCTGTGTTATGTGTGATTGATATTTCTTCTTGATATTGCAATTGACGATCGTGTTTTAAATTCCACAAGAATATTTGTAGAAGCAGTTATGTATTTAACAATGGAATATAATTGTTAGATCAAGAGAATCCAGGAAATCCATAATTTCTATTAAAATTTCTACATGGTATCAGAGAACAGGAAATTGTAGAAGTTGAGTTTGTGATTGGATAGAATTCGAATTTGCAGAAAGACTTTCTTGG
This sequence comes from Picea sitchensis, assembly GCA_010110895.2. NCBI lineage: Eukaryota > Viridiplantae > Streptophyta > Pinopsida > Pinales > Pinaceae > Picea > Picea sitchensis. The sequence continues at coordinate 53,299 of SNQJ01S0086950.1, read as the reverse complement.
TTCTACAGTTGATTCAATATCGAAATGGATTTCAATGGATTGAGGTTAGTGTATGCACTCAAGGGTAGCTCAAACTACATTTCTTGGAAGGATAGGATGGAGGCAGTACTCAAAGACAATGGCTTGAAGGAATTCATTGACAAAGATGTTCCTAAGCCAGATGATGTAGATGTTGCAAATCTTGATGCATGGAAAAAGAAAGTGGAAAAGGCGAGAAGGATCCTGTTGGAGGGAGTACGAGACCACATTGTCTCAAGCCTCCATGGGAAATTCATACCATATGCAATGTGGAAGACTCTGGCGGATCTATTCCAAAACAACAGTGACCATAGGAAATTGGCGCTCAAAGATAAACTTAGGAAGATCAAGATGGAAAAGGGAGACTCCATTCCAAAATATCTCACAAAGTTTGTCCAATGTCGGGATGAGTTGGGGAGTGTGGGAATAATATTCTTTGATGATGATTTGGTGAGCTTGGCTCTCCTAGTACTTCCCAAGAGTTGGCATAGTTATCAAGACTTTGTCAATAGAAGAGAAAAATTGCCAGATTGGGAACGACTATGGTCGGATCTAGTGTAGGAGGAGTTCAGGCAGAACACCAGAGATGGCTCTTCATCAAAGCATGATGATGAAGAGGATTGTGATTTGGCTACCAAGGAAAGTAAATGGAAGGGGAATAAATTCCATTCAAAATCCGATTCTAAAGGAAAGAAGTTGGATTTGTCCAAAGTGAAGTGTTTTTACTATCACGAACATGGGCATATCACTACTAACTATCTGCATAAGAAGAAGAACAAGAAGGCTACTGGAGCTGCAGCTAGTGAGGCCCTTGCCTCGTAATTTGAACTTGAGTTCTCCTTGATCGCATGCATGGTATCAAGTGCATTGTGATTGGTGTGGTATTTGGATAGTGGAACTTCCTTCCACATGACGGGAGATAAGGATATTTTCAGTGACTTGGAGGAGAGAGATCTCAAAATGCATATAGACATGGGCGACGATGCACCATACAGTGCGACTGGAATTGGTACCATTACCTTTCATAGGGAGTCAGGTAAACCATTTCAATTGAAATATGGTATGCATGTTCCAAGTCTGAAGAAAAACTTGGTCTCAACTGCAATGTTGGAGGAAAAAGGCTATGACATTGTTTTTAATGATGGAAAATATTTCCTGCAACAAAAAAAAACGGGTCAAGTCAAGAATATAGGGATTCGATTTAAGAATCTATACAAGCTGAAGGTAGATGGTTGCACTTCCATGATGGGAAAGGAAGAAAAAATGGTGAGCTTGGATGAGGGTGAATTATGGAACAGGCGATTGGGCCATATTCATCATGGAGCCTTGAAAATCATGCATCAAATATATACTAGAATTCCAATGGGAACACTTTCTCAGTTAGATCAGTGCAAGGGTTACACCATGGGGAAGTATGTAAATTCCACCTTTCATGAAAAGGAGAACCATGCTTCAGTGATCCTGGAGAGAATTCACATATATGTGTGTGGACCATTCTCGATTGCTTCACAAGAAAAACATAAGTATTATGTTATTTTTGTTGATGATTTTTCTCGTAAATGATGGATCTTCTTCATGCAAAAGAAGGATCAAACATTCTCAAAGTTATATGAGTTTAAATCATTGGTGGAGAAAGAGTCGGGGAAGCGAATGAAGGCTCTGAGGAGAGATATTGGTGGAGAATACATCTCTAACAAATTCAAATACTTCTGCAACAAACAAGGAATTCAAAGAGAACTCATAGTGCCTCATAACCCACAACAAAATGGGGTCGCAGAGAGGAAGAACAAAATGATCGTGGGTGTAGCATGAGTGATGTTGCATGATCAGGGCCTACCAATGCATTTGTGGGTGGAAGCATGCAACACTCCGGTTTATGTGTAAAACCGTGTTGACGGGCGAAATCGACCGTCCGTCAACTGAGAGAGTGGAACCGGTCCGGGGTTGTCTAATAACCCAAGCCGTTTGGAATGAACCACCCTGACGGGTTTAACGGCTCCGTTGGCCATTCTAAGGTCCTAAGAAAACCAAAGAAAATAAACTAATCTAAACTAATCTATCTAACTAAAATAAATAAAACAAACTGAACTAACTAACAATAAAACAAACTAATACACTAATCTAATTAAACCTAACTACTAAACAAACTAACTATTCTACTATCTATATATATATAAACTACTAACTACTACTATACTAACTCTACTAATTAACTATCTAATTACCAATTGCATTATAACTTATTCACAAATATACAATATCTACAACTCGCAGATTTGAATAAAACCTGTAAAACTCATTTACTTTCTGCCCTAAGACAGCTATAGATATTTTTTGATTTTTATACTTTTATGAACAAGAGATAAAACTTACTGAAATTAAATGATCTAATATACTAATTCTACACATATATCTAACTAAACTTATATCTAAACTAAACTACTAATAATATACTAAACAAATAAACAACAAACTGACCTGGAAATGCTCCCAATTTGTCCTGTGTATGATGACTTCGAAGTTGGTCGGAGGAAGGAAACTCGCACCGGATAATCCAGAAGCTTCTCGTAAACGATAGGCTGCACTGCTCTTTGAGTTGTTTACAGGACAAACAAGACATAAAAAATCATAACAATTATATGATTTATAAATCTATGCAATAAGGGAAACCTGTTATGCAAAAACTTATACTTAATAATTCAACTTACGAAGAAGAGAAATCTATCATTCACAAATTGAATCAATCAATTGCTATGTTTTTTAAACACTTGGAAGAAAACATATATGGATTATATTGATTAAATTATATCATTTGCAAAAGACTAAGATAGCTAAAGTAGTCATTAACCAAATGCAAATAGATACACAAAAACATAAAACAAAATATTGATATCATGAAAAGCTAAAGCTGTAGCAGAATATCAAATTATGTCTTAGTCTGTATTAAAATTCCATATCCTTGTTCTCCCACGAATGAGGATGATATTATTACAAAAATAATGAGTATTTATAAGATTTTCCACAAGGTAAAACCTCCCTGTGGATAGTATCAAACTGTTTACAAAATCTGGGAAGATATTCCCAAGATCAACTAAACTAAGAAACTAAAATGAAATCAAAATATCCAAATATCCTCTAAACTGCCTCATCAAATCCAATGCAATTTTGAATTCACCTGTAATGGATAAAAAATAACAAGTTAGAGAGATATTTTATTAAAAAATAAATAAAAATTAAATCCTACAGACTTAGCTACAGAATCATCTGATTTTGTAGCTAGTCTAAATAAAGGTAAAGGATCAGAATTGAAACTGAATCAAATCATTTTAACAAAATCAAATTGAATTAATAACCAACAATTATTTGAAAAATCATTTCATTTGAAATCAAATAGAATCAAAATCCAATAACCGAATAGAGAAACAGGCATACTCTGTTTTAGATTGTTATCATAATCGGATAGACAGAATTAAAACCAAATAGTTTTGAAAATCGTTTCATATCCAATTTGAAAGTAATGCAATCAGACAAATCACAGGCAAACGTTGTATTTTTCCAACAACAGGAGATATGATCAGATCAAAATAGAATCGTTTAAAAATTGTTATAGCTGTCATGACATCAAACGATTCACGCCATAGGTAGATTAATAAAATTGTAACCAGATCGATTTGACTTTGATCACAATCATAATAGAATCGACATAAATGATAATTGGTTATTGTAAAATGGGCAAATAAACTTGATTGGTATTGAACGAAATTATCAATTTCAAACGAATCATGACCGAGTTTAACGTAGAAATAAATTGTGAATCCGGATATAACCAATCTCGTTTTACAAATCAAATTCAAGTAGAGTATCCATTGCAAATACGAATCCAACTGATAACATGGTCGAGCTAACAGTAAACCAATGCGAATTAACTGGCTGGGTTTTTAGCATACTCATTATGAATTAAATCTATTCATGATTTGGGCGTGTTTGTACAGGCTTAAAATAAAAAGCAATGTTTTTGAAGAAATAGAGTCACATTGGAAACGATACAAGTTATATTCCTGTTGCTTGAAAGTCATATGGGACATAAAATCATAACAATCAACCGTATCAAAATTGTTGCCAATCATAGCGTATGCATTATAACGAAATTGAATCGAAATGTGATCATTTTCTAAATTGAATATGAGGAAGGATTCCTGTCTAGAATAGATACAAACAAATTCGATTGACAACAAAGCATCCATTTTAACTCAATCAAACAAATCAAATCCACACCAAGATCAATCATATCGATGAAAATCTAATAGAAGCTAAACTGGGAATGATTAAAAAAAACAAAATTCCATCTAGTCAAAGCAAAGCTATATATAGAATGCATGCAATGTAACAGAGCCATTCAAATGAAATGAACAGAGCTGTTTAAAACCGAAATCAAATCGTTATATAAACCTAGATTATTTACAAAAACGATTGATATTAAACATACCTGTGTGACGACGAGGCTATTTAATTACGCCAACTTGGAATTTACAACAGCTGTGGATGATTCCACATTTTTAAACAAGATGGAGCCGGTCATATTTTGTTTCTTATCTGTCACTTGTAGCTTGGCCTTTTGACTTGTTAGGGTTGCAATCTGGTCCTCCAAAGATTGAATCTTTGACTGGAGAATCGGAACATCATTATAGTATCGCTCTAACCATGCATTGCATTGATCACAGGGTGACACTGTAGGTTTAGAAAGAGCAGGGGAGGATTTGGGAATATGACTGAGGGTTTCACAAGGCAACTTAATGCCTGGGTAGTTAGGATCGTCCTGTAGGCAGGGGGGTAGGTTTGACACAAAGTCATACGAGGGTTCGAAACAAAAACCTTGCGAATAGGGGTATTCTCTAGCCAAGAACCGCTCCACTTCTGAATCAGAGTCCTCACTCAACATGATAGGTTTTATCTCAACAGGGGGTTTTGGCTTGTTTCGTGCCATCCATGAAATCAAACGTGCATTCTTCTTATATTAAGCATTTGCGGCGAGGTTTGCCTTGGGCTTTTTGCTCATAGGCTTAATAGTCTCAACACTCTTAGACACAGTGTGGGGTAAGTCGATAGGAGGGTCGTTCGAGGGTTTAGGCAGTAGGATATGGTAGGGCACCGAGGGTACAACCTTGACCTCACTCATGATAGGTTTGTCAACCTGTGTAGGGTTTGGATCCTCGAAACCATTTCGAGCAACAAAATTTCTCCAACTATCCCTGTGCAGACTCAAATGACAGAGAACGATAAGCTTAACCAGCCCATAATGAAAAAGGCTACCGTCAGCCTGGTGTATTTTGTACTTCTTCGACATTTTAAACAGGCTTCGGTGCAAATAACAGGGCATATTGTGCTGATAACCCATAAAAACCATAAGCAAGCGCAGGTGGTGTAGGAACACAAACCCATATCGACCTTCGCAGGTGATAAACTGTTTGATTATCATTAATAAATCATGCCAACATTGTTTGAGCATGGTCACGGGCATACCTCTATCACAGGAGGTGATTTTGTGCAACTGGAAGAGCAGTGTCCATGGGACCTCCTCGACTTTGCAATTCTTGGACCATCGTTGTCCAGTGGCAGGCAAACCCATAGCAAGACTGATAAATTGTTCATCAATTTCCAATTGTATATCGTTGACCTTGGCTCGACAGCCATCGAAGGTCATGGAAAACTGTCGAGCCATGCAAAGGTTAAAACCATCGAAACGTTCCACAAAGGTAAGCCACCCACTGTCTGCCAAATCTTGGCGGGCATTGTCAAACATCAACAGGGCCTGTTTTCCATTGGGTTCAACTCTCACGACTGGTGCCATGGAGTTGAATGCATGGTAAGGAAGGGTTTGAACACACAGTAACAGAGCTATCCGAACCAACAACAATGTATCAAGCCAAAAGGGGTAAGAATAAAGGCAAGCATGCGAGGGTGGTGGAGTCATTCACTGCCATGCACAATAGTTATGGTAAAGTACAACCACCGATTTACACATCTGTTCAAACAATCATAGCATAGTTCAATAACCATATCGTTTGGCCAACCAAAGAATCAAATGGTGAGAGTTATGCCAACGCGCCAAATCAACTTTAGTTTTAAAACCATCGACATTCAACGTGAAACCAACACCAAATGTTAGCCATGCACCAATGTATAAATGTTTAACCAATGTGTCAATTGAATTCATATATTTGACAAGCCAAAAGTTATAAAAAGATTAACATAAGGATCATATCATATATAAAACAAAAATAAATCATAACCCCTATGCAATTCATAAAATCAATGATTAGTCAAGTATAAATCCATATGCTCAATGCCTCACAAACTTAATAAAATCAAGTTATGCAATCAATATAAAAATGTCCAATGAGCATAGTTTAAAAGTCCTTTCAGCCACATAACGATAAACAAAAGGTAAGTGTAATAGAAAATATCGATAAAAAGATCATGACAGTTCAGATAATGATCGAAATGTGACCTCGAAAGGAGAAGTTTTCACGCTTACAGTCGTGAAAACTTAATGAAGACAAATTTGCAAATGTCGCAAAAATGAAAGTGTCGTCTATTAAAAAAATACGACGAAAAACTTGATGTTTGCAAGACATAGCTGTAGGCAGCTTATAGGATCATAAAAAAATGGTTTGGCTGCCAACAATGGCGACACACTAGAAGAAGCAGTTATCTTTGTCAAAAGAAACAAATTTAGATTAGGACATCAAAGAAAATTTCAACTCGAAAATAACAACCAGAAAATCGTACTAACATCATCATTAATCATTTTTTTCCAGCATTGTTTTAAAAGATGAAAACCAATAACAGTCTTAAGGTCAGCAAGTCACAATATTAAAGATAAAATCTTCAATACTGTTGGCATGGACACTGCTGCCAACAGGCGTCCATAGCCTCAACAGGGTTGCCATTTAACCCACTCTGACATCTGTATCCTGCCAAGAAGTTCTAGATCAGAATAAAGTACGTTAAAGAGGTTTCTTATTTATTTTTTTTGTAGGTTTTCATGTACCTGACATTGCTTTGCTGCTAGCGGGCCTGTTCAGTACCCCGGCGAAGTTGTCTTGGCGCCATGCTTGCATTTACTTGCTGCCAGCAGACCTGTTCAGTATCCCGACGGGTTTACAAGCACTTCCCACAACTCTTATTAATAATTTTATTTTGTTTTTCTTTTGAAGATATATAGCTGAGCGGGGTGACGCTGAAAATCTTGATATTTTAGCATATTTTAGACCTCATCAGATTTTTTATTTTTTTTTAGAACTATCCTTTATTTATCTCCAGAAATGTTTTATTTACAAAACAACTTCCTACGACAGGGAGACATCTTTTGAGTTATTCCTTTATGGAAAAGGGACAACGTAAAAAGATAATAGATGATCATGACAAACTTTGCTCAGAGATTGAAATCAGTCAACTTCTTTCAAATGACAGACTTTTCCAACACAGATATAAACTTCAGCAATATACCATTGATGTTTGTACGAATTTCTCAGAAGTTATTTCAGCGAAGGAATTTTCTATTTTCCTTGTCTGAACAGTTCAAAAATTCAGGTATGTGTATTTCAACAGCAAAAACTAGTAAGCATAAGGGAGAAATCAAAACACACCAGCGAAGAAAAAATTGGAAAGCAAAGAAATCCAAACAAGAAAAACAAAAAAAAATATGCACAGAAGGTGTATCTGAAAACCTCATGAAACCAATCCCTTGGGAAACTAAAAGAAAGTAGGAAAATCCTGGATGATGGGAAAGCAGTCCTACTCATGGTACCTTGGGCCAGGGTTGATTTAGATTTATTTATCTCTTTGCTTTCCATTTAAGATTTTTATGATGATACTGCGTTTTTGAAAATAAACATTCAACTAGAAGTAAAGAGAAAAAGGATCAAGGGGACTTCCCTGACAACAGTCGTATTATGGTTCTCGTGGTGCGCCCACTTGCGTGCATGACTGCATTATTACAAAAATAAATAGTGAGAAATAAAACTACAAGAAAACCTATTCCTACATCTACTCTAACTATTAAATAAACCAGAATACTACGTGAAGTCATGTTTCCAATGTAACCATCGGAGTAACTCTAACCCTGTAATGGAAACAAGATCAAGCATTATAAAAAAGAATGGTAATATATCAACAAATGACAGAAGCATATCACACTTACCTTCATAATCAACATCTAAAAACAAAGTAAGCATGATCTTACCATTTCCTTGGATATTCTTGTTGTACGAATTCTCCAGCCATTGCGCAATTTTGTCGTGATAAGGGTCACAATGGCATGGGCGAGTGTAAGTAGTATTGAAAAACCTGTCAGGATTATGAGGAAATGGAATAACCATTAGCCAAGGCTGAAATGCCCCTTCCTCCTGACAATTATCTAAGTGTTCATTAATCTCTTCACATGAAGGATCTAAAAGAAATATGTCACGTCTACTTCCAAGATACTTGGGTAAAAAGAAAGCAAGCTCAACTTTGTCTTTATTGTGAAATTTTTT
>SNQJ01S0086950.1:22572-37305 GCA_010110895.2 Picea sitchensis | reverse complement strand
TCTAATGAAGGCACTCACCAAGAGAAAATTCGAATACCATAGAGACAGGATCGGGGTGAAGGATAATCCCTTTCTTGTTGAGAGGGAGTGTTGAGATTCAACAAGAAGATCCTAGTGAAAATTATGCACCTACACTGGGATGGAGCCTGAGGTTATTTTTAGGTGGAAGTCTACTTTTAGATGATGAGCAAATTATATTTATAGATGATGTCTATTTATAGATGTATGTCGAATATTATTATCCCTTAATAATAGTTGGACAATAAATATTAATCTATTCTCAATGAGCACTTGGATATTAATCGAGTTCAAAGGTTGATTGGTGGGACATGAAAGTTGAATTAGTTGTAACTGATTGATTCAAAGTTGTAATAGAGTTGGATGTGTACTTATGTGAGTTGTGAAGTAGTTTAACTTAGTTAAGTGAGTTAATCTCAATTGTACTAGTTGTAACTGAACTTACACTAGTGAGAGATCAATGAATTAATTATTAATTAATTCAAAATCAGTGATCTCACATGCAACTGAATATTTACCACTGTTAACTACATGCATGTCAGATCTAGTGGAGACCCAGTTGAGATAATAGGTGAAAGGGACAGTTTGACTATCAATTGTGACATTAGTGAGTGCACTCATGCAACCACACACACATTGGATGTGCCCATGAGGATTATGAAGCCTAGGCAAGAGGGATTCATTCATTGCAGGGATTTCCATTAGCAGGGATTGCGTAGAATAGGTAGGTTGTCTGGAAGCAGTAAATTGGCACATGAATTTGTCAATTTTTGTATGACAATGTGAGACAATTGTATATTGTGTTGGGAGCTCTTGTATTAGAGTTTTGTATGATATTGTTTCATGATCCATGATATATACATAATATATGATAGTGGGGTTTTTAGCTTTATGATTTCTCGGTAAAACATATGTGTTATGTGTAATTGATCTTTCTTCTTGATATTGCAATTGGAGATCGTGTTTTAAATTCCGCAAGAATATTTGTAGAAGCTATTTTGTATTTAACAATGGAATATAATTGTTAGATCAGGAGAATCCAGGAAATACATAATTTGTATTAAAATTTCTACAGAAGCAAGGAGCGCACCAATCAGAAACCTACAAACAACCAAGCATCTGCACAATATTATACCATTTTTGAGGTACACATTCCCATGCTCGGACTACAAGTGATTTAAATCATAAATTTCAGTCATGGCCACCAATCATACATTGTGCATCCATGTCACCAAGATTCTACATAGCCACCAGGAATACACTGTGGATCTATGCTCCTAGAAAAACTTATATTTGGACATATCCACGAGACATACAAAAAAGATCTATGTGTCAATACAAATCATAAATACTCCATCGCAACCTGGATCGAAAAAATGAGATCCAGGGTCTTCAATCCCATTGACCGTAAGTACGAATCTAGCCATGCGATTACAGGTGGTGAAGTTGAACTTGGTAGAAACCACTTGATTATCAGACATTGATGAAAACCATTAACAAGTGCGAGCAAAATCACCATTGATGTCAATGACTCCCAAGGTAACTCAGTACAATCCAACGAATGCGAATAAATGAGATGAATTCGAGCACGTGATAGAATCTCTCAATCAGGGGTTAATGATGTGAAACCACTGTCGAAAGAGAAGAAATATTCCATTGAGGCATGCAGGTTCTAAGGTACTAATTGATTTCTAGGTCTTGTTCCCGGATAATGAGTTGAATTCAATGAGAAAAGAGTCATCACAGGAGGGCCTTGATTTATCCCCCATCAATGAAATGAAATAAGTAACAGTTTTAAGGTATATAAAAGTATGAAGATGATTTGAGACTAACATAGGGGAGGCCAACATTGTAAGAATTGATAACTACAAATGGTCAACTCGATAAAAGGCTTGTGCAAGGTTGGACTTCTCTTGAAAATATGAATGATACGACAATGGTCTTGGCAGTATTGACTCAAAGACGACCCAAGATATGAACTTGCAGAAGGTCAAACGAGAGGCAAATGAATTTCCAAACCTGGATTCAATGGTGAAGGGGGTGTCATGTTCAAGAGTGACTATTACTGCCACTAACACAAATATAGAGACACATTTCTTTCCCAAATTCCCCCCCACCATTTTTGGCAAGTACCTCTTTATTTTTACGCAATATTGAGGAGGATAACATATGCTTTTTGATGTAAGCTCATGCTTTGGATGGGTCCCTCATAGTATGTTTAACGAACCCTAAGAAGGATTGGTTTGGTTCCATATAGGTCTTTCAATGTTTTTTTAACGAGTCCAAAGAGAGAAAACTCGGGGGTTTTTCATATTTAGGAGTCTAAAAAACACTTATAGAGAACTCTCTTAGTTCCTTTTTCTTAAATTAGTTTGATGAGACCGAAAAAGTGATAACCTACCACCCATAAAATGTTTTCTTCAAATAATTTTACAAGTGTGAAAAGAACAAGGTCGCTCGACAATCTTTTCGTTTTTACGGAGCGTGAAAAGAGCTTTAAGGATACTCCATAGGTTTCACTTTTCGTGTTACCATGACGAGTATGAAAAAATGACAAAAATATACTCGATTACATTCTCATGTATTTACGAGCACGAGAAAGAACAAAGACTAAGCTCGGTAACTTATTCTCATGTATTTATGAGCATGACAAAGAACAAAAACTAGGCTCGGTAACTTATTCTCATGTATTTACGAGCATGAGAAAGAACAAAGACTAGGCTCGATAACTTATTCTCATGTATTTATGAGCATGAGAAAGAACAAAGACTAAGCTCATGATTGTTTTCATTTTTACGCAAGACTAAAGAAAAACAAAATTATGCTTAATGAAATCAATTAGTACCTTAGAACTAAGAACGTGACCAAATTTATTACATGATCAACCAGATTGACCGAAGAAGGGGACAGATTGATCATTTCATCAACTACAGGTGGGTCGAGATAAATCTTATGGTAAGCAGCTAGAAGTTGTGACTGTGAAACAATCATGTCTTACAGTAATTTCGAGGCTTCGTCCATACAAGGTCAAAGGTGAGTTTGATGACTCCCTCTGCATAACATACACAGGAACATAACTCTACTTTTCTTCTTCCCAATAGTATCTTGACTAGTTGATGGGAGGTCATCAACATTTTGTTCATAGGTTGACGACATGGGCTAGCGAGGGTGTGTAGACCATGCTTCAATAACCTTGGATATACCAGGGCAATCCTTAAGAAGATGGCTACCCTTACAAAGCCTACAATGGCACTTGGGCTTATGGTTTGTTTGGGTGATCTTGACATAATCAACACTCCCAGCATGATTAATAGTAATTGGTTTCTTTCCAATATGTTCGACAGTAGTTGGAAGTTTGGACCCTTGCTTATTTTTATTCTTCTTATTCTTCTTTTTAGCCACCCTGTTACTAGCTTCAGAGATTTCACTCGACGAAGGAGATGAAATAGAAGAATACCTTGCAATTGAATAAGGTGAAGAAGATCTTACTAGTGAAGAAGGCAAAGGATCAACATGAGTTTTATGTTCTTGTGGGGAAGTTCTTACAACCAAAGAACTTACTGTATTCAGGATTACCTGAGTAGACAACAACCATACCGGTAATCCAATTGTGAGACCTAGAAGGATTAAAGTATCGATGTGAGGAGGAACAATGTTTATGTAAGAAGGAAAGACAAAGGGTTCCCCTGGAAAAGGGGTTCCCTCATTGGTAATTCTAGGAACTGATAGCATTTAACAAAAATCCAACCTAGAGTCTGCTAGGGAAAACAAACAACACACGCTAAAAATCTAGGAAGCAAGCAAGCAAACAAAACCTTCTCACAATGAACGCACTAGTTGGTGATGAAATCCAACATCCCGAGGACAAGGTAATAAAGGGATGAGATAGAGCCGGTGGAAAAGTTACATTGACGACCTTCTTAATGGACTTACGCCTTGGTGAAATCTCCCACACATAAACATGGGTATACCCTCCAAGGAGCCCGAGTGAGTTTGGCCAACATCGATTCCAGGTACTGTGAAGACTTGCCCCTCCATAGTCACTGTTGGGCTCTAAAGATGTCTAAAAACAACCTTAGTTTAACATTAATTTATCAACCCGAGGATTCATCTTTAATCTCAAAGAATATCGGCAAAGTCTATGCAGATAGCTTGTAGAGGCTAAAATCGTGTAATGAAAGAAAATATGAGTTTATAAAAAATCAAGTTCCTCAAACATTCATTAAATATTGTAGGAATTTAAATCTAAAGTTGTGCAATGGAAAGGAACTAATTAATCTATTGAATTCATTTTAAGAGCAGTAATTGAATCTAGATAAAGACTTGCAGTAATGACTATTATTATGAATCAAATTGTTGGAAAGAAAAATGTGAATTACTCTATCTTTGGAAAGAAACAAAGACTTTAATCTAGTCGAAAAGAGACAACAATCGTATTTCTATTGAAAGGAACAACAACTATATTCTAACGGAAAGGAGCAACAAATGTAAACTAAGTAAAAGGAACAACAAATGTAAACTAATTGAAAGGAACATCAAATGTAAACTACATGAAAGGAACAACAAATGTGAACTTATGAGGAACTATCATGCATCAAATATCAGTAATAGGAATTGGAACAGTAATCATCTAATGCTTCAGGGAATATCTATATCTTTCAATTGACACGAAATAATCAATACACTTATGCATTCATTTAACTACTGTAAAAGAGAATCGAATCACAAAACATAAATTGAACTGATACAATTATAGGTCGAACAGTAGCTCCTTCAGACTGGGCCCTTGGTCCTTAGAAGCACTGCTATTTGAAATTCAGTATGTAGAAATGATAAAACTGCTCGAAGCTTCTATTGATTTCATAGCTGGTACAACATTTTACAAAAGCTGCTAACGCATAGCAATTCTAAGTTCTGAGTTCTTGGGTGCAATTCTTCTCCTTTTCAAGATCTATTTACCCCTTATATATTACAATAATCTGGGTAAATTAAGCTATCCTAAGGATCAAGATATCCTCAGGATTGCTTTACTATTACAATATAGGCAACTCGATTATCTTCAAAACTTCCTTGCGCCATAAAGTCTTCAACCTCCAATAGCTTATGCATCTCCAGGATTTCCTTTGCTATCTTGGGTTTGACAATATTTAACCAATCCTGTAATAAAACCAGACAATTCCAATCATATTTAGGATCTATGTAATCTAACTTCAACAATAACGCTAAAGAGTATATTATTCATTTTCTATTCTATTTGCTCCTAAATAACCGAAAAATCAATCAAGATGACATCATGAAATGTGGGAAAAAGGAAGATATTTATACCTTTTTCATAACCTAACAATCACCTCATGTAAAGAACCTAAAGAGATAGACCACTAAGGTTACCAATTACTACAGTTATGCCTGGGGAAACAGTCGACAATCTTATCCACGTGCAAAGGAAGTGTATCTAGCCCGAAATCAGCTTGAAAGGCTTCCACTCATCATTGTGGGTATACCTTCAAGCGACCCCCATAATATGCGCAATCTCTACACCAAGACCAACAAAGAAGGGCGACTAACTCTACCAATCTCAATGTGACCTTAGGTTTGATCCTTATGTGAGAAGCGCTTCCCAGGAAAAAATGTAGCAAGTGGATTTCACCGCTCCCTAACACAAGATTCTATGTTTTCTTGCATCTTTGGAAATTTATCTTTCACACCTATTCCGAAGCCCTACAACTAATCTAATGTAGGTTTTCTACCAGAAAATATAAAAATGTCTTATCAATTTTTATAAGCGTTTTATTTTTAAGGTTGTTGTTACTCAAGAGGAAAATAGCGTGGACTAAATGATTTTTTGACTGACTATAAACAGTGCAAAGAAATGATAATGCAAATATTTCACTTCAATGAAAGATATATTATGAGAAGGAGAAACCATTTATCATTCCCATATGCACAATGTCCCAAAATTTTATTAAACTCATCAATATAAATATTCTCAAGAAATGAAAAAAAGAGACTATACACCAATACATGATTCTTGGCCGCCCCCAGCCATGAGGGGGAAAATTTTCCAGAATTCAAGACCAAAAAATTCCAAAAATCATGCAATTTCGCTACTCCAAATGCAAAGATGCCCCCAATCTAATGCAAAGCAAGAAAGTAAAACTTGTAAAATGATGAAGAAGGGATTTTAATCCCTAAAATCCAATCAAAAACAAGTCTTACACTCAGAAAATAGTCAAATGTTGACACCAAAAGTTCTTCCCAGGTGGTCAAAGAAAAATTGGGTCTCAGAAGACAAAAAGACCTAATCCAAAAATTATACAGGAGACGTCGCAACCCAGCAGTAAGGTACAGTGTGACGATTTGATGTTTACATAGGCTAGATATGGGTAGGGTGTGGAGGTTCTGCACTAGTCTAAGAAGGCAGGGTACCGTGATCCAGGGATGTCACAGGCCGCATATGCGATGCAATGCGTCTATCTCTATAAAAAAAGAAAAATTGGAAAAAGGACAAAGAGTCTAAATGAACTTTCAGATTCAGAGAGTCTGGATGGATCCCCCATAGACTTAGAGATTGGATTAAAATGAAAGGAGGTAAGATAAAGGAAAATGGACAACAAAAAATCACAAACATGTTGTATCCCCAGTATGGTTGTGAATTTCGTTATTGGATAAATTGGTGAATGAGGACATAAATTGATCTCCCTAGATCCACCTAGATCTAGAACAAAACAAGACAGGACATGGCACTTTCCCGAATATTTAATCATTGAATTTAATATCAAACAATATATGAGTGGCATACCTTTGAATACCGCTTCCTTATATCTTTGTTGTCCCTGCTCCGTTCCGGTGCTCTTGTGATATTGGATCTGCAATGAAACACATACCAACCAAAGTGAAAGAAACAATAGTATATTCAACGAAAACTTACACATGTGATCAAGGAGTCATGTAATAAAATGAGAATGATTTTATGGGAAAGAAACATGCCACTGTATTATATTAAGTAAAAGTGGAAGATACAACCAAACAACCTTGACGTTGCAAGGTTCCCTTTTGGTGGCCCTTTTCTCCAACACACACACTTGCTCTAAACTTGCATCAAGAGGATCCAAAATAACTTGATGGATAGATGAAGACCTCAAGAATCAATAGATATAGAATCCTTCATACAATTCTCAGCCTATTCCTTCATTAATTCCTTTCTTTCTCTTGATTGCTTGATTTCTTGCTTAACCTTTTCCATGAGAAATCCATCATTATATAGGAGAAAGAGAGGTGGTTAAAGAGATTAGGATGATCCCACTAAATGAGAGAAGTGAGTAGGATCCCAACCATACAGATGCCACCTCATATTCTAGAAGATCCCTTCTATAACATTCATTAACTTTGACCTTTTCTCGGTCTTCCAACATCACCGCACCCTGGCTATAGTGCAGCTTGCGGAAACGTCGCAAGCCAATTTCATGATAGCCTGCAGATATCAGGCATTTCTGCACTATACCTTATGACTGGCCTATGGAGGCCTTCTAAAAACAAGTTTTGTAGAAGAGGGAGATAGTCACTTTTTTCATGAAGAAAGGTTCTTTTGGAAGCCTGAACACATGCTATAGAAACATCAACAGGGTGACTAAAATAATGTGTAACACACAGATTGTTATAAATTGAATAATTCTAAGAAATTAAATTACTTTATTGAAGACAACAAGAAATTTGTATGAAAGTGAGGAGCAGTTAAATTTTTTTGGTCTTGCGAGTGGATGCTTTTGGGATTGAAATTGAAATAGAGTTATGATTGTTAGTTGATTTAATTTATTTTATGAATAATATATGTTTAATTCCCTCTCATTTTATCACTTTTTCGCTCATTATAAATCCCCTCATGATCCCAAATTCATTTTTCACACCCTGTTGACTAAAATTAAATTAAAACTTTGTATGGCAGTGATAAAACATGACACCGATATAGATGGCAGCGGATATATTTTGATATTGTTTGCACAGACAATTATTTAATAAATTGTCGAGCAGTAATCATGTTCTTACTCCCTGTCATGATATCACTTTGTCTCTCATTACAATCCCCCCAGATATCCCATGAACCTTATTTCACCCCCTGCTCATTTGACAACTATTAAATAAATTTTATGGATTGGATTGCATGGGTCTTATGTTAATTTCTCAGCCAAACTTTGTTTCATATTAAGAGAATGTCATGTATGGTATGTTAAGAGCTAGTTGCTAATAATTGTTGCATACTCTATGAGTTTCTTCATTAGAGGAAGTTATGGCCGAAACAATAGGGGCAAAGAAAACTAGTGTCAAAATTAAATTAAAAGGTACCTAGGCAAGTGTTTCTCATCAACTAGGTGCCTAAGGGGTGAGAAAGTGTCTAATGTGGACCTTAGTCATTTAATTTGTGAGACGCAAATTAAAAGGTGACTTTTTGAGAGGTAAAGTGGGTAAGTAAAGTGATTTTA
Organism: Picea sitchensis; assembly: GCA_010110895.2. NCBI lineage: Eukaryota > Viridiplantae > Streptophyta > Pinopsida > Pinales > Pinaceae > Picea > Picea sitchensis. Next base: position 28,810 of record SNQJ01S0086950.1, on the reverse strand, counting down.
TCCCCACTGTTGATCTCGTCTAATCTCAAGCGTTAGATGAGATGACTCTTGAGATTCCCTCATGAGGTTGATTAGGGTAAGGAGAGCGCACCCATTTTTGGTTGTTGAAACATTTTTTAGAGAGAGAAAGAGCACATTTTAGAGCTTGACGAAGAGGTCGTTTCTGTAGAGCTAGGTCATGCATTCCAAGGAAGGAAACTAGCATGGAAATCGAGGCATAAGGAAATCATTAATATCAGACCGTACTGTATGGATTGAGCAGGTCGTACGACATTAAAAGAAGGCACATAAATCAAGGAAGGGTTTAGCTCAGGAAAGAGACCGTACTGTATGGATTTTTGGGTTTTGTATAGCAGGAAACATGCATAGAAATTAAGGCCAAAAAGTAAATTAGAGTTAACAGTCTGTACTGTATGGATTACGTATGGTCCGTACGACTATTTTACTTGCACATAAATCACGAAAAGTTATCGTGGTGTTTTTTAGGTGGTTTTGGCATGTTTCCCAAGGTGGTCTTACATCATTTAATGCTTTGTTTTGAGTTGTGACTATTGGCATGAATTTCAAGGAAGTTGTACAGGAAGAAGGAGGCACAAAAAACGAGGAGTAGACCTATAATTTGTTGCAAAAAAATCTAGAAGGAATTTTGAGGCATTTTGATCATTTCCTGTGTGAGGACTTGGCATGGTTTTCAAGATAAGTTTGTCATTAAATTTATGAATATGAATAAGTTGTAACACAATTCCTCTAAAGCTCACAAATAATAAAAACTCCCCCTCTCGTTGGTTTTCTCCTTGTGGGTATTTCAAGGGTCATTGTTAGACCAAAAATCTCTGTGTTATTTTTTGATTTTATGAGTTGCTAATATATTTTATTTCTACGTTAAAATGATGTTCAGAATCCTCATGTTTCAGTTCTAAAATTTATTTTTATGATGAGTTTAATTGGTTGTCATAAATCTGGGTTTGGGCATTAAACATTGGCTGAAAATTAGCGAGACTGAAACTAGGTTGGGGTCTGAAAATTTTACATGGTATCAAAGCTGAATTGAGAGAAACGGAAATGTTTCAGCAAGTCAGAAAATTGGGACAATAGTCACTTCACTGGACAAAATTTTGAATTTTTCATTTTCAGTAGAAAGGGGTCAATGGATACAGGTTTGAGAGTCGAGGACGGACTTGATGGGGAAACAAACTTTGGTTCTTGGAAAGAGAGGATGATATTGTTGTTGCAAGAAAATGAGTTCTGGGACATTGTTGAAAATACCACAACACATCTTGTGGTTGTACCTACTAATGCTACTCTTCTTTCAGAATACACTAAGAAGAGTATCAACACTAAGAGGATTATTCTTGATGCCATCAAGGACCATTTGATTTCTCACTTGACGGGGAAGGAAAATTCCTATGATATGTGGGAGTATTTGGCGAATTTGTACCATAGTACAAACGAAAACCGGAAAATGGTTTTGAGGGAAAAATTAAAGAGCATAAAAATGACCAAGGCTAAAAATGTGGTCACATATCTTACCAGGTTGACATAGGTGAGAGATGAGCTTGGAGCTGTGGGGGAAGCCATAGTTGAAATTGATCTTGTGAGGACATCATTGAATGGAGTTTCCAAACAATGGGTTGTTTTTGTAGAGGACATTATGGCTAGGGAAAAGTTTCCCAATTGGGAACGTCTTTGGGATGAATTTGTTCAAGAGGAGACCCGAAGAGGTTATGTACATGGCAGTTCATCTACAAGTCATGATGAGGAGAATGTGTCTCTTACTGCCAAGAACAAGAATAAATCCAGAAAGGGTCTGAAGGTAGGAAACAAATCGAAGGATGAAGGGAAGAAGGACATGAGAAAATTCAAGTGCTTTGACTGCCAAAAGTTTGGGAACTATGCAGGTCAGTGTCCTAACAAGAAGAAGAAACAAACAATATCTTCAATAGTGATGGAATATTTTTCCACCAAGTTTGACAAATAATTTTCCTTGGTTGTGTGTCTTTCCACGAGGACCACTCATTCAAATATGTGGTATATTGACAGTGGGGACTCCTTCCATATGACAGGGGTTTGTGAGAACTTGAAATATCTTACTCAGATTAGTGATGTTGAGTTGGTGCTTGGAGATGACCGAGTGGTCAAGGCAGTTGGTTGTGGGACTGTATCATTTCAAAGGGAGCCTTTTCCTCCCATGTTGTTGAGAGAGGTCCTTTATGTTCCATGCTTGAAGAAGAACTTAGTATCTATTTCAATTATTGAGGAGAGGGACTATGAGGTCTTGTTCTGTGATGGCTAGGTGCTCCTTTTCCCCAAGGGGTCTAGCATCACTTCGGCCAAAGTGATTGGGACTCGACATGAGAAGATATACAAGCTCATGTTTCAGCTAGTGAGAGTATTGTTTCATTCTACCAGCAGCAGTGACCTATGTGAGCTATGGCACATAAGGATGGCACATTTTCACCATGGGTCTTTGAGGGTACTGAGGGATATTGTGATTGAAGTTACATATTTCGATACAGAGCACTAAGAGTTGTGCAAGGGGTGTTCTTTGGGAAAGTACACCAAGACTAATTTTCCTATCAATGACAGTAGAGAAGCAAGTACCCTTGATCTTATTCATTCAGATGTATGTGGCCCAATATCTTCAGAATCATTGATTAGTTGTTTACATTATGTTATATTCATTGATGAATTCTCACGGAAGTCTTGGATTGTATTCATGAAGACAAAAGGGAAGGTATTCAATCGGTTACAAGAGTTCAAAGATCTTGTGGAGAACCAGACAGGGAAGACAAATAGATTTCTAAGGACAAACAATGGGGGTCAGTATACCTCCAAGGAGTTCATGGAATTCTATGTAGGAGAGGGCATCAGGAGAGATTTGATTGTTCCTTACAACCCAAAAAAGAATGGGGTTGTTGAGAGGAAGAACAGGGCCATTTTTGGGGTTACGAGAGCCATGCTACATGATCAAGGGTTGCCACTATTTTTTTGGGCTGAGGCATGCTACACTGCATTTTATCTACAGAACAAAAATCCACATAGGGCAGTGGGGAGTATGACTCCTGAGGAGGCATTTTCTCGGAAGAATCTTGAGGTGGGGCACTTTCATATTTTTGGGTGCATCACATATTCACATGTCCCTTCTAATAAGAGGAAAAATTTGTGTCCCACGGGAGAGAGAGATATTTGTTGGGTACAACGAGACTTCAAAGGCTTTTCATATATACCTTCCTTCCTTGAGGAAGACTATCTTGAGGAGGGATGTTATATTTGAGGAGGACAAAGACTTTAGGAAGTCACAAGGGATAGAGAGGGGTGAGAAGTCTTCACCTTATATTCAGGTGAGTTTTCAACAGACTATGGTGACATAGAGTTTAGGGCCACCAGTCTTGGTGACGACTGGTTCACAGGTGACAAGGCCACAAAGTTCAGGTTCGCAGGCTACTGGTCCATAGGTTTCAGGATCAGGTACTCCAGAGTCTACTTCAAGATCACAGTCTTCAGGATATGGGGTTTATTAGGGAGAGTCCCCTGCATGGGACACTAATTCAGAGAGGAGGAAGCCCAAGTGGCTTTAGGATACTTTGAGGGAGGCACAGGGTTTAGTGGGGAATCCCAGACAAGAATTGAGGGAGAGTAAACCTCCCAAGATTTTTTGCAACTACATCTCGATGGTGAGAAGTATTCAGGAGTCTGAGCCTTCAACTTTTGAGGAGGCCACTAGTAGACAGGTTTGGAGAGATGACATGATGGAAGAGTACAATTCCATCATGAAGAATGATGTCTAGGAATTTGTGCCTAGACCTGAGTGGAAGTCAATGGTGACTTCCAGGTGGCTCTATATACTCAAGCATGTTGCAGATGGTAGCATTGAGAAGTACAAATATCACTTTGTGTCTCGGGGGTTTTCACAGGTTGAGGGAGTCTATTATGATGAGACCTTTGCGTCGGTTGCTAGATATACCTTGACCATGGCAGTGATTTCCATTGCAACAGAGATGGGTTGGAAGATCCACCAGATGAATATGAAGACCACATTTCTAAATGGTGTTATACATTAGGAGGTGTATATTGAGCAGCCATTGGGATTTGAGTTAGATGGGAGGGAGTCCCATGTGTGTAGACAAAAGATGGAATTGTATGGGCTAAAACAAGCTCCCAGATCTTGGTATTCGAGGATTGATGCCTATTTGCAGCAGTTGAGATTTGAGAAGAGTGAGGCAAATCCCAAACTATACTTCATTGTGGTTGGATAGGATCCTCTCATTCTCTTTCTATATGTGGATGATATTTTCATTACAGGGGAAGAGAGACTCGTCACTAGCTACAAGGAGAGCCTTTCTTCAAAGTTTGAGATGATTGATCTTGGACTGATGCACTATTTTTTTGGATTAGAAGTTTGGCAGGAGACTGGACACATCTTCCTTGGACAAGGGAAGTATGTTTGTGACATTTTGAGGATATTTCAGATAGACGATTGTAGGCCCTTGACCACTCCCATGATTACCAACTGGAAGAAGATTCATGCTTCTGAGTTACAGTTGATGGATTCCACTTGATATCGTCAATTGATCGGGTCATTGATGTATTTGTTGTTGATTAAGGTTGGTTGTCATTGATGTCAACCCTTGAAGAAAGCCCCGTAGCACAAAGTTTTGGGTAATGGACCCAAGATTGTTTGATGTCAATATGACTCATTATTGTTTTTTCATGGTTGATAAGAAGTAAATATGTATGAACTCCAAAGTGGTCCCCTTATGGTGAAAGCCCTCACAGGAAGACGCTTTGCGGAGTAAGAGAAACCATGATTAATTGTGGAATAATGATATGAAGCATAGTGAATTTTTAAGGGAAACTATCCTATATGGATAGTGCTTTTCATTCCATTTCTGGTGGTATGTAGTAAGTCACATAACTCCTCACGGTTAGAGAGTTATGACCATGTGAAGTTGGAGAACCTAGGTTTGGGTAATGGACCCAAGTTTGTTTGATGGATAATGGCATGATTTTTTCTATATTTGAAGGTAATACTATTCTATATGGATAGTACATCTCATTTCATTTTTGGTGGTATGTGGAATGTCACATAAATCCTCACGGTTTGAGAGTTATATCCTTAAGAAGTTGGATGACCCTCATATGTCATCTAGAAGCCCCAAAAGGTCAAAGTAGTCAAAGTGGTTTAAGAGTTTTTAAAAGGTAAATAATAAAGTGAAGTCATGCGTGTATTATAATTCAAAGTGAATACAAAATGAATTCATGATTGGTCGGAAAAGCCACAGTTTGGTCAATAGAGTGTCGACGTTTCGGATCCAAATCAGGATCCATCTTCAGGACAATGAGCCTGGGTTTAGATAATGAGAAGATTTGTTTTTAAATACTGGAAAATGGCGTGAAAACTAAGTGTTGGCTAGGTTGTTTTGGTAAAAATTCTTTTCTATTATGTGTGATTTAATTAGGGTTTTTGTTATTTGGTAAAAAATCCTTTTATTATTTAATTAGGGTTTTGTTTAATTGTTTTGAAATTGTTAAATTATTAATAATTCAAACATTAATAAACTTTGAATTAATAATAATTTAATAATTTCAAAGTTTATTAATGTTTGTTATATTAAATTAGGGTTTCAAAGTTTATTAATGTTTTCAAAGTTTATTAATGTTTATTAAAGTTTTCAATGTTTATTAATGTTTATTAATGTTTTCAATGTTTATTAATGTTTATTAAAGTTTATTAAAGTTTATTAATGTTTAAGTTTGTTATATTTATTAATTAGTTCATTATTAATTTCAAAGTTTATTAATGTATGATTTCAAAGTTTATGTTTATCAAAGTTTATTGATGTTTATTAATTAGTTTATTAATAATTTCAAAGTTTATTAGTTTATTAATAATTTAAAAATTTATTAAGGTTTGTTATATTTATTAATTAGTTCTTAAGAATTAATTGTGAATCAGAGGGAGCCAATTTTCACTTAATTCTAACCCATTATCTCTGTTTAGGTTGCTAGGGTGTTTACGGATTTCAATGTCTTCTCTAACACGACGTTTGAAGAAGTGATTTTCTTTGGCGAGGATTTTGGTGTCTTCTAAGCAAATATGGTGTCTTGTTTTAAGGGAGTGTTCAGCTAGGGCGGAGGTGCGGATGCGTTCGTTCTTAATGTCAGCTCCATGTTCTTTTATCCTAATCTGGAAGGAGCGACCAGTTTCACCGATGTAGCATTTTCCACATGAGCACTC
>SNQJ01S0086950.1:10866-22325 GCA_010110895.2 Picea sitchensis | reverse complement strand
TATAATGAAAAAGAAAGGTTTTCCCGGTTGAGGGTTTCCGGTAAAGATCTCTGTGTATTCTGTGTATGAGCCATTGATTAATTTTTGTATTGCTTAAGAATATATATGCATTGCTTTACTTCGCAGGTTTAAAACTTACATGTCCCTCGGCTGGCAGACTAGTGGCTGAGATAATGAAATCCTCGTTTACTTCGAGCTGGACATCCCCAATTTTGGCTCTACACCCATCGAATGTAAGTGCAAATTGTTGAACGACTGCTAGGTTGAAACCCTCAAACTTTTTGATAAAAACCAACCAACCATTTCTCTCTAGGTCCTCTCGGGCGTTATCAAACAACATCTTAGTTTGGACACCGTTGGGCTCGATTCCCACTACAGGAGCCATATCTAATAGCATAAAATCAATCGTGTAATTGGCGATAGGGTTTGACAGGGTAGACACAGAACCATTTTCCTGAAGCTTCCCCAACACAAAGTAAAGGCAACCCGAAATGAAAGACAGAGCGTTAATGCTTATGCGTGTGAGGGTGGTGGATTAGTTCGAGGCCATGCAAACAAATCATATCTGGTTGTACTTTGGAATGACACCTCGGTACATAAAAAGCATAACCATTGAAAACCATTATATACATATCCAAAAATCGATCTGAATGTTAAATAAACAATGGCATTTGCATGATTTAAAAGAAACACCAATATGTCGAATAAACCATTGCATCAACGAATTTAAAAATCGAAACTATATTAACAATAGTCAAATGCAAAGTGAGTGGTGGTTTGATACATATGAAATCAAGGTGTTTTTGAGACCAAGGACTGGTAACCAGGTTCAAGTAGGTTCATGATAAACCAAATGATCATTAATCCTTTGATGTAATCAACATGAATTCTAACTGTGGGTTTTCACGCTTGCAGTCGTGAAAATAAAAACAAAAAGCAGGTATGCAAAAGAGAAAGATAATGGTGTCGTTTTTAAAAAGTTGCGACGAGTATTGAGGGTTCAAAACCCTTGTGTAGGCAACTTCTAAGGAAAAGGATACGAATTAATATGGCTGCCAACAATGGCGACACACTGGTAGAAGCAGTTATCTCTGCCAAATGAACAAGTCCAGATTAGGATAATGAGAAAAAATCCAACTCGAAAACAACCATAAAACTATTTGAACATCATCATCAATCATAAAAAAATCCAGCTTGTTATTTTAAAAGATGAAAACTGATAACAATCTTAACAAAAGAGAGTCATGATATTAAGGTTAAAATCTCCAATACTGTTGACAGAGCCACTGTTGCTAGTAGGCGTCCATAGCCTCGACAGGGTTGCCAATTAACCCACTCCAATATTTGTATCCTTCCAAGAAGTTCCAGATCAGATTAAAGGACATTTAAGGTCGAAAGATTCCATATCTGAGAATTTTCATATACCCGACATTGCTTCACTGCTAGCGGGCTTGTTCAGTACCCTAGGGAAGTTATCTTGGCGTCATGCATGCATTTACCTGCTGCCAGCAGACCTGTTCAGTATCCCAGCGAGTTTACAAGCACTTCCCATAGCTCTTTAATGATTTATTTGGTTTTTTAGAGATATTTAATCGAGCGGGGCGACGCTGAAAATTGTGATATTTTGGACATATTTTAATAAATTACAAACCTTGAGAGAATTTTTTAACTATCCTTCATTAAGATCTAGAGATGGTTTATTGGTAGACCAACCTTCGAAGGCACGGAGACATCTCTGAGTTGTTCTCTTAAGGAACAGGAATAGCGTAAGAAGAAATGGATGATTATGAAAAGTTTCAATTACAGATTGAAATCAAGAAACTTCTTTCAAGCAACAGGATTTATTCAACATGGTTGTAAACTTCAGAAGCATATCATAATTGATGTTTAAACAAACTTTCAGCAGTCATTTCAGAGGAGAACTTTTTTCTGTTCTCTTAGTCTGAACAGTTCATGATGCAGGTATATGTATTTCAAAAGCAAAAAATGGTAAGCATAAGGGAGAAATCAAAACCAAAACAACAAAGAAAAATGAAAAGAAAACAAAGGAAAAATATTTACACAGGGTTGTCATCAAGCGAAATATCTTTTTAGAGCTTGGCCATTCACCAGATAGGTGTCTGGCTGTCCCTCTAGACTCTGTAATCTGAAAGAGCTGGGACCCAATTTCTCAGCAATTAAAAACTGTCCTAACAATAAGTTCTGAAACTTGATATGCTCTCCCTTTCCCTCATGTGGTTTGTCCCATTTTAGGACAAGGTCACCTACTTCAAAGTTCCTATTAGAGGTGGAGTTGGAATCAAACCATCTTTTAACCACTAGTTGATGCTGATCCAACTTTCATTTTTCTTGAGCCCTCACTTCCTCTAGTTTTAATAATGCATTAATTTGATTCTCCAAAGGGGGGCAGTCTTCTTCTTGTATTTTCTGTGATAGTTGTAGTGAGGGAAGAAGAATATGTGGTGGAATAATTTCCTCCCTGCCATAGATGAGAAAGAAGGGAGAGTTACCCACAACAGTTTTCAGATTTACTCTATCAGCCCAGATTGTGTTTAATAGTGCATTATGCCAATTTTTATGATTTTCAGATACTGTCCTCTTGATGATTTTAATCAGATTTTCATTAGTTGATTCTGCCAATCCATTGCCTTGAAGGTAATAGATGGCAGGATATTTTAATTTAATTCATTTTTCTAGAGAAAACTCATTCATCTCAAGGGACAAAAAATAGGAAGCGTTATTGAATACTAGACAGTGAGGGATACCAAAATGAGTAATAATATTTGAATTCAAAAAGGCAATTACCTGACTGGTATTTACAGCTTTTAATGGGTAGCCTCAGACCACCTGGTGAAGTAATCCATGGCCGCTATGATAAACTTATGCTGCTGTGAGGATGGCGGATTGATTGGACCTATAATATCAAGACCCCGCTGCTGAAAAGAGGAGTTTACTGAAACAGGCTGCATAGGGAAGGCTGGTTTCTGTATTTGTCCGGATGCTTTCTGACAAATAACACACTTGCGACACAAGGCATGAGCATATTTAAAAAGTGTAGGCTAGTAATAACCTTCTCTTAATACTTTGTGGGTAGTGGTATCTCCACCAAAATGCCCACCATCTTCTCCTGCATTCAATTCTAATAAGACCTTTTCTGCTTCATCTTTCTCAAGACAGTGCATTAGTACTACATCAAAATTTTGACGAAATAGAATACCATTAATCAACTGAAAGGAGGCAGATTTCAATCTTAGCACTCTTCTTTTAGTGGGATCCAGGTGACGTGGGGCTGACCCATGTTCAAGACAGAATCTTATATCATCATACCAAGGACTAACAGGGTTTTGTGCACAATAGATTAAATTTTGGTTGTGTTGTCCTGGGTTTGACATATCATTTTCCTCTTGCTGTCATGCCGCTGAGTCAGTGACTGACTTGAATATCCCTTGGCCTCTCACTATTTGTGCTAGGGTGATTTCTGTGTCATACTCTTGTAAGGAGGTGACCCAGTTTGCCCTCTTTTCGCCTAGTTCTTTCTGTACTAACATATTTCTGATGGCTGGGTAAGGGACAATAATTTTCGTCCTAGATTTCAAAAGATAAGATCGGAAGTGCTTTACTACTTTAAAAACAGCATAGGCTTGATGATCTATAGCTAGGTAATTAAGTTCTGTGCCTTTGAAATCTGAGCTCATAAAGGCAATTAGGACTTCATTGTTTTCAGTGTTCTTTTGAGTTAGGACAACATCATAGGAGCGGTCAGAAGCGAATGTGTAGAGAGTGAAGTCTTGCGAAAAGTCGGGGCTCATTAGAGAAGGAGTGTCTATTATGGCCTTTTCTATTGAATTAAAGACTTGGTTTTCTAAGGGTCTCCAATGATATTGTACGTCCTTCTTTATTAAGTTCTGTAAAGGTCTCACCATTTCTGAAAAACTGGGGACAAATCTCCTGACAAAGTTTATCTGGCCTAAGAAAGACTGCATAGACTTTTTTGATGAGGGAGGGGGGAGTTTTGAGATGACTTGAGTTCTATCAAGTTTGATAATCATCCCTTCGCTTGATACAATAAATCCTAAGAGCTTACCTTGTTCTACTGCGAATATTGATTTTTTAGGATTCAAGGAAATGTCGTACTTACGACATCGCTGTAGAACAGATCTCGAATGATCTAGATGATCGGCTTTGTTTTTCAAGAATATAGTAATGTCATCCAGGTAAACTACGACAGATTGATTGATTAAGCCTCAGAAAGCAATGTCCATCGCTCTCTGGAAAGTGGCACCCACATTAATGAGTCCAAAGGGCATTTTCCTATAAGCGTAGGTGCCCCATGGAGTGCAGAAGGTAGTTTTAAGTTGGTCTGGAGGAGACATCGGGACTTGGTTATACCCTGAAAAACCATCCAATAAGGATAATCTTTCAGAACCAGATACCTGTTGAAGGATCTATTCCATGGGTGGGACAGGGTAGTTGTCTTTATCAAACGCTCGATTAAGGTTTTAGAAATCGACGCATAGTCGGATTTTACCACTCTTCTTTCAGATAGAGACTAGTTTAGAGACCCATTGTCTATGCCTAACTAGGAAAATTATCTTAGCATTCAAGAGTTTATTTAATTCTTTTTTGACGGTCGGTTCGAGTTTAGGGTGCATTTTTCTTAACTTTTGTTGAAACGGAAAGGTTTGGGTTTCATAGGAATGACGTGTTGTATGATGTTAGGATCAAAGGTTTTTAGGTCATCATACGTCCATGCAAAAACATCTTTGAATTCCTTAAACAATTTAATAAATGCCGCTTTCTCTTGTTCAGAACACCCCACCCCAAAATTAATGCACTATGGATTGTCATTAGTTCCCAAGTTTACTTTTTCATACGATAAAGAGGAACTATTTGTTTTACAGTTGACTGATTTTTTGAATTTGTCTTGAAGATCATAAAAATTTTCTAATCTAACTACAGATTTAGGGATAGAATTTACCATGTTCGATGAATATTCAGGAGATCTCGGATCTGGTATTACCGTGAAATTGCGAAGATTCTCGTCATGAGTGCATTCATCAATCACTGTGCCTTGGAAAGTTTCTTCCATATGCAGGAAACTAATAATTTGTTGATCATCGTCGAAGACTCTCCAATTCGTGATGTTGTTGGGGACAGATGGCCTGAACAATAGTTCGACGGAGAATGCATTTGGGGACAAGCCTTCTACAGGAAAGAGTTTCGAAGCTACATTAGCTAATAAATCGGCTTCCGAATTATTTAATCTAGGAATAGAATTTATGTTAAAAGCAGAAAACTTATTCATCAAATTCCATACCTCAAATTGGTAGCTTTTAAGATGCAGAGATAAACAGTGGATAGAACTTTTTACCTGTCTAACCACAATTTTCGAATCGCCAAAGACAGTCAAATTTTGAACGTCCATATCTAATGCTTTCCTAAGGCCTTGCAATAAATCCTCATATTCTGCTGTGTTGTTTGTACATTCAAACTCTAACCTGCATGCAATCAGGGTTTTGTTACCTGCTGGATCAATAATAATGCAGCCCGCACCAACTTCTTCCTTGGACTTTGACCTGTCAAAGTAAAGATACCATATTTGATTTTTTTCGGGTGCATGAGACCATTGGGTAGAAACTACTGGCTGCATATATGCCACAATTTCATATTGTTGTTCCGGGTTAGTGATAACAGAAGTCTCGACCATGAAATTGCCGAAAAAGGTATCCATCCCTTGTATTTCGAGTGAATCGACAGAAGGTGTAAATGGTTCATTGGGATCATTTAAATCTGTCATAGTGAACTTTAGGTAACGTTCACGATTTACCTTGATTTTGTCGGGCTTTCCATTCTCGGGCAGCCACAAGTGAGACCAATCCGTCACGAAATATCCGTGTAGCTGTTCTGACCAGTCTTTGCTTAAAAACAAACCATAAACTTCTGGAATATCTACAACAATAATATCAATTACTTGATGAACTTTAGGGTTAGACGATAATCTTATAAGCACATTCCTTAATTCGCCTATAACTTTAACACTGGTTCGATCAAGTTGGATGATCTTTAAGGTGGATGGTTCAACTTCAGCATTAATCTTTTGACACACAGACCATGGCCTTACGTTGGAAGATGCTCCTGAATCTACCATACAATTGTGCATGTTCCTATTAAATATTTCAAAAGTTAACAAAAATGGAGGGACGTTTCTACGAGTACTAATGGTGGAAGCTTGTTTCTTTTTACTCGAAGCCTCTAAAACTAATATATCTACATTTGTTACATTATTTACATGAAGGTCTCTCTTCTCATGGGGATCAGAATTATTCTTGGTGGAGGCCTTCTGAGGAACTTTTGGGTTATTCTGAAAAACTTTGTTACTGCTTGGATTAACGTTTTTTCTATTCTCTGCGATATTCTATAACATTTTTTGTAGAAGAAACGAGAATTTTAATAATTCATAAACATAAATGTTAGCCCTTAACTTTTTTAGATCTTCAACTAAATCATAATCTAAGCTTGGGTTCGCATAATTCTATTTAGTCTCAGTTGTTCTAGACTATTTTGGGGGCAAAGTCGTAGTGTTTTCAGAAGAAGGCTTGTTTGTTGTCTTACTCCTAGTGTTGTAGGGATGTACTGTCTCGGAATTAGCTTGAAAAATGCTATCCGAAAAGTGTCCAAAAATGTTCAGAGAAGATTCATCTTCTTCAACTGTCTCTTGCTCAACTACTTCCTCAAGGTTCTCAAGGGGTATCAAATTGTCCTGGGCTTATAGAATCGTTTGAATAGAGAATTGGAGGCTTTCTAGATTTAATCCTTCGGTATTTGAATTAGGTCGGTTGGTGGGAAAAGGCTTCCTAAACGGGGGTTTGTAAGGCCCTTTGCTCGAAGAAGCTTCCTCGGTCATCCTTTTCAAATCTATAACTTGATTTGAAAGTTTTTGAATGACTTTTTGTAAGTTTTCTAGATCTGATCTTTCAGGTTGCGTTTTGTTTTGGGCAGGTCTAGGGAGGATTTCAATTTTCTTTTTGGAAGATGAACTAGTCTCTATTTCGTTTCTAGTAGTGTCTTTTAAGCTGAGGATGTCTTTCTCAATCTGACTAGCCTCTTTGAAGGCTTCTAACAACATGGCTTTCTTATATCTCTTTACCCAAATGGCTATACTTTGATGTAAGGCTTTCGTATAATATGCTATGATAAGATTCTCAGCAGGCATCGAATCTGTAGGTATTCAGTTATTTAGCGTTAAGAATCTTTGGTTAAAGTCTTTGATTTTCTCTTTGGGGTTCATTATTAAGCTAGAAAGCTCCATGACTAGGACTTCTGGGGACTTGTCATCCCCAAACTTCTTAAGAAAACAAGATTCAAACTTCTCCCATGACACGATGGTATGGGGTTGTTGGGAAAAGTACCAGGTAGAGGCATTGCCCTCGAAAGTGTAGGGGACCAATCTACAGACTACGTATTCGTGCTCGACATTACAGATTCTAATGGCTAACATAAAAATTTTAATGTGATCTTCGGTGATTTGTTTAGAGTCCGGGTCAAATTTAGGGAGCCACTTCTCCGAGTGTTTGGGTAAGGGATGTTGAGGCCCGGGTACAGCTACTGCATCTTGGTCGAGCTAGGGTCTGGCAGGATTGTTCTGGTTGGCCATTGGTGTAGGCAGTGTCGAAGGTTGGGATGAGGAACTGTCTTCATCAGAAGATTCTTCTCCAGAAGAAGAAGGGGATGAAGGAGGTGGTGAGGGTGGTATACCAGATCCTCCTACTGCAGGAGTGAGGATTGGATCTGTAGGGTTTAGTGTGAGATTAGTGCCTCCAAGTTGTTCTCTTATGTCAGATAAATCTAATGGTTGGTCCAAAGGTTGGTTTGGTTGCCTTAAACGGGTGAAGGCACTATGTGTTCTTATGAGAGATTGGAAGACAATCTCTTGTACGTCACCACCTGTAGGATTTGGAGTTACTGGTTCAACTGTGATCTGTAGATCATCGTTTGATGTGGTTGTTGTTTGAGGGATGATGTTGTCGTTTGAATGACTTCTTGTCACTATAGGTGAGTGGTTGGGTGGTGGAGGAGTCTTACGACCGCCTCGTGCCATTAATAATTTTCAGGCCCTCCTTCTAGTGCCATTTTTTGACAGGAGAAATTGAACGCTCGTCAACTGGAGGAGTGAATCTAGTCCAGGGTTATCTAAATAACCAAGCTGTTTGGATTAATCCACTTCGACGGGTTTAGCGGCTCCGTTGGCCGATCTAATTCCTAGGAAAGTGAAAAAACTAAACTAAAGAAACTAACTAAGTGAAAAAGAGTTGTTGCAAACTATATACAAGTCTAATATATATTCATAGTTTGCTAATTAATATTTATACAACAGTAATCCTACTTATTAAATGTAGAATGTATTGATATATTTATATTTCTATTATATTTACAGTATTCACAAAATGCAATTTTTTTATCGAAAACCTGCGAAAATCATATATAAATTGACAGTGAAGCTATTTGTTTTTGATTTTTTATAACTTTTATGAATAGAAAATGAGATGGAAGCTATCTAGCTAAGCAATGAAAATAACAATCTGTACTATAAATCTAAACTACAGAGAATTCTTATATTGATTAAACTATTAAAATGAACTAGCAAATTGACCTGAAATATCATCTCCTATTTGTCATGTACATAGCATCTACGTTCATTGTTTGATGAGGCCAACCCACACCATATTTTCCAATACTTCACGTAAACATGAAGCAACAACGCTTTGAGTTCTAATGACAGAACAAGTAAGATATCTAGCGACAACAATTTATCATTTGACAAACGATCATATTAAGATAAATCCAAGTATGACAATTTGTATATAATTGTTCATTGAACAAAGAAGATCAACCTTCTAATCATCAAATGTAAACATATTTATTGTTGTATATAAAATGAGAGACATCAAATATGTACAATATTTAAATCCCATCACATCAACTTGTAACAAATTATGATATCTAAAGTAGTCAAATATTTGATTACAGATTGAAATGAAAAAAAACTTGAACAAAAGTATGATATATTGAAGCTAAAGCCGTACAAACATCCACTTTCATTCGAGTCTGAATAATCACCAATCCATAGTCTCTACTCCCAAGAAATGATGATCTTTGTTTACAAAAATAATACATATATAAAGGCCACAGGATCAAAACATTCCTTGTGGAAATTATCAAAGTTGTTGCAAAAATTATGGGAATACAATCTCCCAAATTCCTATTTATATCTAAGACTAACAGCCTAATCCAAAACTATGTAAAGAAAAAGCATGTTCAAAGATACCACTGTCGATCCAATTTCCATTGAAATTCGTGTGTACCTGTAAATGCACAAAAATACATGATTTTCAGATTGTATTTTAGTTGTAAAATCAAAACAATTCAAATTTTCATAACTAGCTACAGAATCTCACAATTCTGTAGCTAGTTATTATTATACACAGAATCATGTTTTGTTCATTCAGTCAAAACATAAATGTATGCGATTTGAGCCAAAAAATCCTATATGCTAATTCAACACAAACAAAATCATTTTAAAATCATTCTTGAAATACCATACCTCGGTTTAAGGGATTCATCTTGATCAAGCTATTTTTGAATTGACAATTGCAGTGGCCGCCTCTACATTTTTAAAGACAACAGAACCTGTGGTCTTCTACCTTTTATCATTAGCTTGCAATCTTTCATTTTCTTTGGTTAGCACATTTACTCAGTCCTCCAAGGACTTGATCCAAGATTGGAGCAAAGGGACGTCTGTATAATATCGGTCGAGCCACGACTTACATTCATTGCACTGTGGTTGAACGGGTTGTGTATTCACAGGTGAGGAACTTCTGAATCGACCATCAGTTCCTCTTTTGAGTTTGATCCCAGGGTAGTTAGGGTCATCTTTAAGACATGGTGGGAGGTTCGTCACATAGTCATAGGGCTTGACTGAACAAAGGCCGTGTGAGTATGGATACTCCTCGGTCAAAAACCGTTCGATTTCATAATCGAAATCTTCACTTAACAGGATTGGCTTTTGGTCCGTGTTTTCTTTAGGTTTGTTATGAGCACACCTTGAAACCCAGCGCGTGGCCTTTTTACCTTTTCAATTGATATCATTGTTACCCTTACCCCTTTTCCTTGTAGACCTTTTAACAAGCTTACCACTGTCTTTTAGACATGAGTCAGGCAGGGTGTCGGGTAGGTTGAGGGTTCAAGAGAGGGCAAGAACGTAGGAGGGGGAATGACAGGGCTGACAAGGGTTTATGTAACAATAGTTTTGTCAACTTGTCTAATTTCAGGACTGGCAAAACCATTCCTCAACAAAAAAGCGTCCCAACAATCGCCATTCAACTTCAATTGATAAATCACAATAATTTTAATTAAACAGTGGCAGAAGAGGCTGGAGTCGACTTTCTCCCTCTTGAAACGTTTATCCATTTTATATAGATTCTGAAGGAGGAAATGTGGCATATTTAAGGGAAAATCTATGAAACTCATGAGCAGTCGTAGGTGGTATAGGAAAACTAGACCGTATCTACCCTCGCATGTAACAAACTTCTTGATAATAGCCAACAAATCATGCCATCGAGATTTAAGAGTTGTAACCGGCATACCTTTGTCGCAACTGTTGATCTTCCTTGAGGTAAACAACAGTGGCCATGGTACTTCGTCAACCTTCAAATTTTTAAACCACCTTTGTCCCTCGGCTGGCAAACCAGTGGCTAAGCTAAGTAAATCCTCGTTTACTTCGAGCTAGACATCCCCAATTTTGGCTCTACACCCATCGAATGTAAGTGCAAATTGTTGAGCGACTGTCAGGTTGAAACCCTCGAAATTCTCGATAAAAACCAAGCAACCATTTGTCTCTAGGTCCTCTTGGGCGTTATCAAACATCAACAAAGTTTGGACACCGTTGGGCTCGATTCGCACTATAGGAGCCATAGCTAATAGCATAAAATCAACAGGGTAATCGGTGATAGGTTTTGACAGGGTAGACACAGAACCATTTTCCTGAAGCTTCCCCGACACAAAGAAAAGGCGACCTGAAATGCAAGACAGAGCATTAATGCTTATGCGTGCGAGGGTGGTGGATTAGTTCGAGGCCATGCAAACAAATCATATCTGGCTATACTTTGGAATGACACCTCGGTACATCAAAATCATAACCATTGAAAACCATGATATACATATCCAAAAATCGATCCGAATTTTAAATAAACAATGGCATTTGCATGATTTAAAAGAAACACCAATATGTCGAATAAACCATTGCATCAACAAATTTAAAAATCGAAACCATATTAACAATAGTCAAATGCAAAGTGAGTGGTGGTTTGATACATATGAAATCAAGGTGTTTTTGAGACCAAGGAGTGGTAACCAGGTTCAAGTAGGTTCATGATAAACCAAATGATCATTAATCCTTTGAT
>SNQJ01S0086950.1:0-10856 GCA_010110895.2 Picea sitchensis | reverse complement strand
TTAGGTCCTATGGTAGAAGACAGGAATGACTCATCCCCTCCCTTCTACACTTCCTTGAACATACATGACAAGGTACTGCACAACTGCTTGATGGATTCCGGGGCTTCTCACAACCTCATGCCTAAAACTGTCATGGAAAAGTTAGGGCTAGAAGTCACCTAGGCCTATCATGACCTCTATTCCTTTGACTCCAGAAAAGTTCAATGTCTAGGAGTTATCAAAGACCTGGTCGTAACCTTGTTTCAGTTGCCCATGAAAAGTGTGGTCATGGATATTGTAGTGGCTGATGTCCCCCCCATGTTCAGTATGTTGTTATCAATATCTTGGATAAAAATGTTGGGGGGAACTTTGCAGATGGACCTCACATATGCTACTATCCCAGTGTTTGGAGGAGAGCATAGGAGGCTATACAGGGAAGCCCAGATGGCCTATATAATCAGTGATGAGGCCAACCCTACCAACCATCCCATTTTTTCCTTGGACACTAATTTAGGTTCCAGTGTACTACAAATCACCCATGCTCCCGCGCCTCCTCTTAAACTCAGAAAGAATCCCACCACTTCCCATCAATTTCCTCCCTCCATCACCCCCGTCTGGAAAATGTTCTTCGATGGGGCCTGTTCCAGGGAAGGCGCTGGAGCTGGTGTGTTTTTTGTGTCCCTTGCTCATGAAACCATATCTTTTTCATACAAACTAGAATTTGAAGCTACCAACAATGTGGCAGAGTATGAATCTCTGATCCTAGGATTAAGAGCAGCGAGGGAAATGGGAATTCAGGAAGTAGCAGTGTTCGAAAATGCAGAGTTGGTGGTCCAGCAGATTAGAAACACTTATCAGGCTAAGCATCCTCGACTCAAAAGATACAGAAATGAGGTATGGGACTTAATTGACAGTTTCTTCTTAGCATTTAACATTTATTTCATCCCAAGAGAGAAGAATACAGTGGCACATTCCTTGTCCACATCAGCAAGAAATTTCAAACTTCCCTTGCCGCCCAAATTCAGATATGATGTGAAAGTAAAATACAGGCCCTCCATACCTGACAACGTCAAGCATTGGAAGGTATTCGAGGATGATCTTTAGATCAAGAAATTCTTAGAGACTGTCGAAGAATTTTCGGAGATGCATATTGACCAAGATTCCATCTCTGAAGAAAAGCTTGATGGGGGTAATTTTCTTAATAAGATTGCAGAGCGTAATATTGTGCAGCTTCCCAACAATCATATTCCAAGGGGACTGGTTCCTTTGGAAAGGTTTTTTGATAGAAATGACGTGGCATTAAAAGGGGAGATCTCAGAAGATGATGCTGGTACTATTCAGTGCAATATTGGCACCAAGAGTGATCCCAAGTTTGTCAAATTGTCAAGAAGTCTGACAGAGGAGCAGAGGTTTGAATACATTGGACTTTTAAGGGAATTTGTTGATGTTTTCGCCTGGACCTACGAAGACCTCAAAACATTTGACACTTCTGTCATTGAGCATAAAATCCCGTTGAAAGGGGAGGCAAAGCCATTTAGGTAGAAGCTGAGACAAATCAATCCTATGATGTTGCCTATCATGGAGAGGGAAGTGAAGAAGTTGCTTCAATCTCAGATCATTGTATCACTGAGATATTCAGAGTGGGTGTCCAACTTGGTACCAGTAAGGAAAAAGAATGGGGAAATCAGACTCTGTGTAGACTTTAGAAACCTGAACAGGAGCTCATGAAAGGACAACTACCCCTTACCAAAGTGGAACATATACTACAGAGGGTAACAGGAGCATCCAGGATGTCCATGATTGATGGTTTCTCTGGCTACAATCAAGTCTCTGTTATTCCTGAGGACAGGGAAAAGACGGCATTTACCACTCCATGGGGCACATTCATGTATGCCAAGATGCCTTTTGGATTGATGAATGCAGGGGAAACATTTCAACGTGCCATGGACATAGCTTTCATTGGGGAAAAGGATAAATTTGTGGTCGTCTATCTGGATGACATCACAGTATTTTCAAAATCTGATAAAGAACATTGTTGTCATCTTAGGAAGGTTTTCTTGAAATGCAGGAGTTTTGGCATTTCACTAAATCCCAAGAAGTCTTTGTTCGCCATGCAGGAGGGAAAGTTGCTAGGCCACATAGTATCAGTGGAAGGAGTCAGGATCGATCCTAGCAGAGTTGAGGCAATACAAGCCTTATCAATCCCGAGGTCTAAGAAGGAGGTCCAATCTTTCCTTGGTAAGATTAATTTTCTGAGGAGGTTTGTGCCTAACTTTGCTGAGGAGGTAAAACTTATAACGACCATGTTAAGGAAAGGAAATGAAGTGAGGTGGACTTCTGAATCGTGACATTCCTTTGAGAAAATAAAGAAATCCCTGACTGAAGCCCCCGTGCTTATCAGTCTCAATTACTCAAAGGATTTCCTTATTTTCTCCTTTGCCTCACCTGACACGGTGGCTGTTGTTTTACTACAGGCAAGCGAGGTTGGGCTAGAGCAGCCTATTACCTATTTCAGCTGAGCATTGAGGGATGTCGAAGTCAGGTATGACACTATGGAGAAGCAGGCCTATGCACTGGTAAAGGCTCTCAAGGCATTTAGAACCTATGTCCTGCAGTCAAGAATCATAGCTTATGTCCCCTCAGTTGTTGTTAAATACATTCTTATTCAGCCGGACATAGACGGGAGAAGGAGTAAGTGGATAGACAAGATTCTTGAATTTGATCTGGAAATAAAGCCTACCAAATTGATCAAAGGTCAAGGTTTAGCCAAGCTGTTGGCTGAAGCCAATTGCCAAGATTTGGGGGTGAGTTTCATCAACGAATGCTCAAGAATTCAGTAGGGTCGACTGTCTAAAATAGACCCTCAAAGAGAGCCCCCATTAGCTCAATGTCCTTGGTATAAGGATGTCATATACTTTCTGCAAGAGTTACGGCCTCCAGATGGCCTGCAAAGAAACAAGGCAAAATCTCTGAAGCTCAAAGCAGTCAGATACTGCCTTATTGATCAAGTTCTATATTGAAAAGACCCCTTGGGGTTGATTTTGAGATGTGTAGATCTGCAAGAAGTTGAAAGGATCATGGTTGAATTTCACAACAGCCTATGTGGAGGGCATCATTTCTGGAAAACCACAGCCTACAAAATCCTCAAGGCTGGATACTACTGGCCTACCATATTCACTGATGTTTGTAGAAGGGTCCAAGCTTTCACCAAATGTCAAACATTTGCGGGAAAACAATAGCTCAAGTCTCTTCCATTAAATCATGTGGTTGTTTCAGGACCTTTCCAGCAATGGGGCCTAGATTTCATTGGAGAAATTCACCATGCTTCCAGTGGGCAGCACAAATGGATCCTGACGGCTACCGATTTCTTCACCAAGTGGATTGAAGCTATCCCCACCAGTTGTGCTTCCCACAAGGTAATCATTGGATTCCTGGAAAACCTCATCACAAGATTCGGCTACCCAAGTAAGATTGTCACTGATAATGTAGCCTCTTTCAGGGTTGAGCCGTTAGCCAAGTTATATGAACACTTCGGGATCAAACTAATTCACTCCACCCCATACTATCCCCAGGGCAATGGTTTGGCAGAGTCTTCCAACAAAAGCCTGATAAGGATCATCAAAAGACTGTTGGAAGACAACTAGAAGGCCTGGCATTCAATATTGAAATTTTCTCTATGGGCCGATCGAGTGACCACGAAGAGATCTGTAGGCGTCTCTCCTTTCTAATTAGTCTATGGAGCAGAGGTTGTTTCTCCTTCTCATCTAGCCATTCTTGTAGCAAAATTCCTCCAAGATCATCAAGAGGAAACTGATGACATGATTAGAAGAATTCATTAGCTAGTCGAAGTCCAGCAGGCCCGGGAGTAGGTAATGGACAGAATTCAGGACCATCAGCAAAGGATCAAGCAGGTTTTTGATAAGAAGGCCAAGAAGGAAGAGTTTCGGATAGGAGACCTGGTACTGAAATGGGATGCTCCTAAACAAGATAAAGGCAGACACAGAAAATTTGAAGCCCTGTGGATCGGGCCTTTCAAAGTCTCCGAAGTATTCTCGAATAATACCTATAGGTTATGGGATTTGAAAGATCGAGAAGCTTTCAATGGCCCTATGAATGGGAATTTCCTAAAAATATTTTTCGCTTGAGCCACACATGGCTCTTTCGCGGTTGTAAATATTGTTTTTCTTTCTGTCTTTATGTTTTCAACAAAAGACTCCATAACCCAACAGCGGGGCACTGGGGCTACAAAATGACTCCTTAGAGCATCACAGGGATGACTCTATCCCCCGTGGAGCCTAATGTTAGTAACATTTCTTGTCCTGGGCACAAGAGTATTCAAGTCTACAAGTTGCATGAGAAGCGCCCGAGCGCAACATGGAAAAATCTCATTTTTGGCTTCCAAGCAACTAAGCGGGAAAGATTATATTGTCGACGGTCAAGATCCATACATAGGAGAAGATCAATAGTTGGCAGGAAATCGTGGCTAGCAGATCTGCGTTGAGATTAGCGTGATGGATAGAAGCTGTCCTTCCAAAGGACATGTGGCGTGAGATCTAGTCACGTCGTTTTTTCGACATTCGGGAGTTCAAAGGGTGAGGGTTTTATGTCATTCTATATCTCGAAACCCGAACCCCGAAGCACCAAAAGCGCCAAGAGTCGGGCCCACAGTATCACAAAGCAGTCTCAGCCGTGCATCCAAAGGGGACACGTGGTGCATGATGAGGCCCCGTGCCTTTTTGCCCATCACGACTTTGACACACAAGGACAAGCTCCTTCATATCCCTGAAACGCAAAGTGCCAGGAGCATCCAGGACCCGGGCCCACAACATCACCGAGTGAGCTCAGTGTCGTCAGATCTGAGAGGGACGCATGGCGCCAACTCAAGCCATCTCGACGTTTCGCTCATCGCGATTTTAACAAGAAAGGATCAGCCCCTTCCTATTCGCGAACGCTGAAATCACCTTTGAGAATAAACGCAAGGTCACAGCACGTGGTCACATGGGCAAATAGAAAGAGATGTGCGAAAGGGGCCAAGGGTGTCGAGTCCAGTCACCGAAAGGATCATCGCAATTCCCAGGTGCCATCTGATCTGACCTCGGTCCTGGTTTTCTCTTGGAGTAAATGAAGGTGAGAAGGGGTGGTTGAAACCTCTCTTCATTCATTAAGTGTAGGGTATGGAGGGTCTGGTAAGCTGTCTACCAGAGAAGGTCCTGTGTACCCATTTTTCCAAAGAAGGCCATGCCGAGTCCTCGACTAGCCAGAGAGGTATACCCACACCAACTCGACATTTAATGGCTCAGCTACTCCCCTTGCAGGAGCCATGCGCAGTTAAGGTGGCATCTGACGAAGAATATCCGTCTAAATTTGGCTGAAGGGACACCAAGCTTTGGATGACCGAACACGCCTCTGTTAGGCGAATTCTTCTGAGTATATAGACTCAGTCTTTGTATTTCGTAATTATCTATGGTTGAGTAAGGCTCCCGGTTGTAAAACTTTAATGAAGCACTATATTCTGGTTATGCATGGACTCTTGAGACTTCTTGCCTTATGAATGTCAGTTTATTTCATGTCTTTGTTTACACTATATTAGAGCAACTCGGAATTGGAGGATCCAGTCGAGTTGTGACTGTTATAGGATGATGTAGGTTGGATCACTGTAACAGTTGTATTGTTCTAATCAATCTCTGTGAATTTCTTAGCGCTGAACGACTTGGAATTGGAGGATCTAGTCAAGTCTCCCTTTCATTTTCTCGAAGCCCTGAACCAAGAGGATCTTGCATTCAGAGTTTTTCCTCTACAAACTACCAAAAGGCCTATTTCCTAAGGTAGTTTTCTCACTCTTCTCCCAATTCTTCCACCTGCTCATCCTTTAATCGACTCACTGACTGAAGTTAGATCAAGACCTCCTTTGTTCCTTACATACCGGACCCAGTCCCTAAGTTTGAGTGATATCTCCCCGAGTCTCTACCCATTTGATCATCCATTAAAACTATCGTGACATAAAACTGACGGGCGTTGGGCTCTGCTCCTGTAAGCAATCCAGGAGTGGCTTTTGACGCTAACACAATTGATAGCCAAATATAATGCCCCTATCCTTGTAAAACTACTTTCGTCCTTCTGCTCCACATCTCATACTTTAAACCATTATGACCATTAAACATTGGTACTCCATTCTCAAAATAATCCATGATATCCTTCCAGTGGTTAAATTGTTTCCTGAAGGAACCTTCTCTGATACCAATTGTTGGATTACTAAGAGGGAGGGTGAATCGGTAATAGAGTAATTCAATCATTTTTAACCACAAATGCAAGTGTTATATCAATGTAGCATTATCATCCAATAGTTTTAGAGTAAATAAACAATGAAAAAATGAGAAATCGTACACATATATAGTACACCAATGTTTTTATGTGGAAACCCAAAGTGAGAGAAAAAAATAGAATGTTTTTTCTTATATGTCTATAAGAATTACATTCATTGAAAGCACCAACTTCCTTTGTTTTCCAACTGCAACTGGAAGGAGGCTCCAATCCCCTAGTTTCTCAGGCTACAACATAAGGGAAGCTCCAACTCCCCTATTCTCTGGCTACAACCAGAAGAAGGCTACAACCCCTTATGTTCTCCAGCTACAACCGGAAGGTGGATACAACCACATGTCCTTTCCCCTTCCAACCACCCTGACATATAAGTAGAATGATGGAACCACTGTCACACTATCACTGTGAGATGTACTATTGTAAACCTATACCAATCAATCTGCACCAAACAACCTGTACCAATAACTTGAACCATGCATCAATCACGCATCAACCTATACATCGACCTGCAATCAACCTATACCATAAACAAGTGCATCAACCATGCACAAACATGTATCAAACAACCTCTAATCAACCTGTACCATAAACAAGTGCATCAACCATGAACCAACCTGTACCTAAACCTATACTATGAACAAGTGTGACAACCATGTACAAAACCTGTACAAATAACCTGTCATAACAACATGTCCAAACAACCTATCACAATAAATTGTCTCATAAATCTTATCAACCAAATAAGATCTACCCACCAAGATCAATCACTAAGACAACTCTCAAAGATGTGCATTAACCGGGCATAACACAACAACTAATAATCATCACCAAGATCAATATGTTCTTCTAATAATATACCAAGACAAGTATGTTACATCATCCATAAACCATGTGTCAACAATATGGTGACGAGCGAAAATGACCACTCGTCAATTGGAAGAGTGAATCCGGTCTGGGGTTGTCTAATTAACCCAAGCCGTTTGGATTGACCCACTCTGACGAGTTTAAAGGCTCCGTTGGCCAATCTAAGGTCCTAAAAGAAACGGAAAAATAAATAAACGAAACGAAATAACTCACTAATCACTAATGTATATATGTACATCTAAATATATATACAGTTTAAATTAATTTTATATGCTATATTTATTTTATCTAATTTATATATACAAAATGTACAGACAATGAATTTTAATCTGAACTCATCAAAAAATCGAATGTGTAATGGTTCTTTTGATAGAAATAAAAATAGAAAACACAATGCACTATTTGCTTTTGTTTTGTTTTTATATCATTTAATCTATATACACCTCTAAGATCATATGTAAAACTACTATTTAAATAGAATGATGCAGAAAGTAAGAATTTATACTACATATAATGATTTTGATTATAAACAAGAAAATAATAAAAAGAAGAACAGACTAACCTGTCAATCACTTTGAAGAGTATGCATCCAACTATTTGAGTAGATCATACATCAGTCCATCCACGAGAGAAATCTGTTGTGGGTCTTCACACTGTTGGGACAAACGCTAAATTGTGCTTCGACTGGTGTATTTAATTGATAAATAGTAGAATGCAAGATGATTATAGTGATATAATAGACTGCTAGCAATAACACATAAGGTAAATCCTACAGTTACAGCTTGCATTTAATCAATCAACTTGTTTAAGATAAACCTCATAACATGAATTGAGTGATCAATTACTTTTTATAAAACTGAAGCATAAAATCGTGAACTATTAAGGAATGATTATCTTGACAACAAAATAAACTGAGAAGATGAAAGCTATCAGCAGTCACCCAATCATCAAGATAAACAAAATATAGACAATAACAAAATTCACAGATGGCTAAAGCATAAAGTAAATATTTGTTAAGTCCAAACTCAAGTATAAATCGTTCACAACCAGCCCCAGGCCAGGATGCCTTGGTTACAAAAATAATGGGTTTATAAAGGCCTCAGAAAAGATAATTGTTTCTTTTTCTGAGATCAAATATTAATTACCAAAATCAAAAGGGGGATACAACCACCCAGATTATACTAACTCCTCTTAAGCTAAGAAAAGTTCATTTCTGTTCATTCAAAATACATCATAGATATGAATGGAAGGTGTCAAGAGTGCCTCAGATCAATCTTGAAATAATAGATCCTTGAATATCCTGAAAGAAAAGAAAAATAGAAAGATTTCAGATATATTTCCTATCATTAATTCACACAATTCGAATTAACATAACTGGCTACATAATCTTGCGATTCTGTAGCTAGTTATCTTAGTAAATGAAATCTCATTTTATGGAATGGATAAAACAAACTAATCTAATAATGAAATGTAGTTTATTTAACAAACAAGATAATCTAATTTAAGAATGAAAACAAACATGATATTAATTTAGGACATCATACCTCTAACCATGAAATCAAATCGTATCATGAAACCTTGGAATTTACAATGGCTGTTGCAGTCTCAACGTTTTTGAATATCACATGACCTGTAGTCTTCATACGTTTTTCTTTACCTTGGATGATAGATTCAAGTCTGTGGTTTTCGCTTGTTAAAACATTGATCTGGTCTTTTAAATCCTTAACCTGTGACTGTAGAATTGGGACATCAATATAATATCTATCAATCCATGATAGACAGACCTCACACATTGACTGTGTGGTGGTTGCATCAGAACAGACAAGATTGTGGACTGGAGCGCCTTCCATATGGATAGTAGATCCATTGCATAACTTGACACCAGGAAACTCTGGATTGTTTTTTAAGTAGGGAGGTAAATTGTCAACAAAGTTATAGGGTCGATCATGGTATGGCTCGAATGACAAAGGGTATTCCTCTGCGAGGAATTTGTCGATTTCAGAGTCAGAACTTTCATTAACCTCGATCATGCTAATCACATTTGCATGAGAATTCAACTTATTACGAAGACTCCTCGATATCAATCTACCAGCCCTCTTGTTCTTAAAATTTATATCAACACTACCTTTAGATGTTTTCCCTGTAGGTTTCTTTAAATTGTTAACACGGTCATTAGGATGTATAACCTGGTCACAGACTTGTTCAATAGTCTTTGGATCTATCAAGGGTTTACTATAGGAGGCTAAGACACATGGTTGGACGGGTGAGAGGGGCGTTGTAGGGTAGGTTAGGGTTTCTTCAACCACACGTTTATCGACCTCATCAACATCTGGATTAGAGAAACCATTTCTTGCTACAAACGAGTCCCAACTATCACTCTGCAATTCTAGCTGGTGCACAAGTAAGATTTTAATTAGGCCATGATGGAAGAGGCTAGAGTCAGCTCACTGCTTCCTATATATTTTACCCATTTTATAAATACTCCTGAGTAAGTAATACGGCATGTTTAAGGGAAAATCCATAAAAACCATAAGCAAACGCAGGTGGTACAAAAAAACTAGTCTGAAACGTCCCTCACAGGTAACAAACTGTTTTAACACAGCAAGTAAATCGTGCCACCGGGCTTTCAGGGAGGAAATGGGCATACCTTTTTCGCATCCCTTAATTTTCCGAGATGTAAATGGCAGGTTCCAGGGAACTTCTTCCACTTTCGCATTTTTGAACCATCGTTGACCACTTGCAGGGAGTCTTGTAGCTTTACTTAGGAAATCCTTTGTAATCTCAAGCTGTACATCGCCCACTTTAGCTCTACACCCATCAAAGGAGAAAGAGAACTCCTGGGCAATTTGTAGATTGAAACCTTGAAATTTTTTAATGAAAACGAGCCAACCACTTCTCTCCAGATCTTCTTTGGCAACGTCGTATAAGAACAGGGTTTGAATACCATTTGGTTCGATTCTTATGATAGGAGCCATGCTAGACGGGAAGGTAATCAAACAAACACAGCATATAGGGAGGGTTTGTGAAAACAAAACATAGCCATAACCCCAAGCCCAACAATGAATGTTGTAAAGACTCATACGATGGGATGGGCATTTAATTGAAATTCATGCGAAGAAGGTTTGCGAAGCCCAAGGCCATCCTTAGAAATGATGGCAATCTGCAAATCGTATGCCACCTTTGCATTCAGTATGGGCTAGGACCAAAGAATTAAAATGAAAATAAGTGCATGCATCGTGGCTTTGATTACAAAGTTTGGGTAAGTCAAAAATCGAAAAATCAAAAGTTTTGTAAAAGAAACGTAGCCAAAAATCAAACCAAAACCATAAAAAAAATCAAATCGTGGGGTCCTTTGTTCATAAAACCATCAATCTCTTAAGCATTCTTGGAATTGAAAGGATCAAAACAAAGAGAATAACATCTTCATGGCAAGTAACCAAAACTCCATTAATAAACTATATGAACAACTTGCCTTTAATGATAATTTAAAACAGGAAGATAATCACAGTCGCAAGTTTTCATGCTTTCAGTCATGAAAACAAAGTATAAATAGTCGATATAGAAAAGCGACAACTTGAAACTGTCATTTCGGAAATTGCTCATGAAGAGTGATAAAAATTAATGACCCTAGTTAGGCAGCTAGATAGATCGTTTAATTGATATGAAAAATTAACAATTATATTGTGCTGCCAACA
>SNQJ01S0086949.1:61248-72890 GCA_010110895.2 Picea sitchensis | reverse complement strand
GAAAAAAAACATAATTTTATTCATCGAGAGAGACAAAATTACATTTTGTAGGTGCTAGATTAACACATTTGTAAGCATAAATAAAGTGTGATGGTTTGCACCAGAGGAAGGTTGATCTGTTGATATCTGTGCGGATCAGTTGCTGGTATACCATTGACTTTCCGAAGTTGTTCAGTGCTTGTAGAGTAGTGTTGAATATTACAATAATTTAAGCTTTCCCAAAAAACAGTTCTAAAAAATTGTTACTGTTTAAGAGTCAAAAAAATATTCTTATGTATTAACGTGCAATAGAGTGTGTTTGATCTTCGATGAAGGGTCTATGGTAGTAAGCATGTACTGTATCTTCTTTTGTTTCTGTGAAGTGCCATTGACCAAAATTTAAGTTGAGCCCTTCTTTGGACATCAAATCTTGTATGGCATTCCTGCTCCTGTAGACATGTTGAATAGAGAAGGAGTCAAAAGTATTCAACAAATTATGAGTCTCTCTTAGTATGGGCTGCAAGTAAATATTGTGGCAGTGTTGTGTTTTTTGTGCCTAGTTTATTACATTCATAGAGTCCCCGAAGATTTGTATAGATTTCAAATCGTGTTCTTTTGCTATTTTAAGAAGTAAGAGGAGCGTCATCAGTTCTGTAAAGTTGTTGGTGCCTTTCCCCAATCCCAATTTTATCTTGATAGAGTGAGTGTCTGTAAAGTGAAGGTGGATCCCTCCCCCCCACAAATAGAGTTTTGTGAGGCCCCATCAAAGAAGGCCCAAGCTATGGAGTGGTCTATGGTTGGGGGATGAGGGATTTGGGTTTTGGGTGCAGTCTTTTCCCGAGGGAAGTGTTCCAAAATGGAAATACTTTGGGATGCAACAAATTCTGGTGCCGTGGATTTTTCCTGGAAGATTGCTTTATTATGAGCTAGCCAAATTCCCTAATTTATTAGTAGGGGTAGAGCTTTTAGAGATTTGTGGGAGACTTCAAGAAGTTAGGATTTCCAGGTGGAATCTAGAGTTTGTCCATTCTAGGTACAAATTTTCCGTAAAGTGTGAGTTGCTTCCCTCCATACTTTTTTGGTGAAAGAGAAAGTGATGAGAATGTGATATATAGTTTCAGAGTCCCCTTTACATAAGGTACACCAGCCTGGTCCTTCGATCTGGCGTTTCTGCATTTTATCCCAAGTTGGTACTTTGTTTGTTAAAGCTGTCCACATGAAGAGCTTTAATTTTAGGGGGCTTTTTGTTTCCATAGCCCTTTCCACCACCAATGTGGTTCCTCTTGTAGAAGGTCGATACTGAGGGTTGTGTATCTTAGTTTCCATGTGTACACACCATGTGGAGCTTTCTTCCAGACCAACTCATATTCACAGTCCAGGAGTCTTATGTTTTCCCTCTGGAGTGCAAGCAGGTAGTTTTTCCATTGGATTTTTAAGTCTCCTTCCAACCCTAGGGTCTTCGCTCGGTACCAACCTTGGTGCCAAATGTTTGTGGAACCTGGGTCTGCAATTTGATTTAGTTTATAGAGCCCCTGTACATGTAGGTGATCATGTAGTTCTTGTGAAAGGGAGTGGGCAAATCCACTACCTAGCCAAGGATTAGAGCTTAGACGTAATTTATCTCCCTTACCAATTTTCCAGGCCAACCCATCCCCGATTACATGAAAGGACTTGATGATAGCCTTCCATATAATGGAGCAGTTTGGAGATGTTTTGTTTGCTCGACGGATTCATTCTTCTAGCGATCCTAGATTTATGTATTTGTGGGTGACCACTTGTGTCCATAAGTTGTTGGTGGTGATTAGTCTCCAGCTAGATTTGGCCGCTAAGGCTTTTGCAAAAGTAAAGATATTTTTCAGCCCCCAACCCCCCAGTGCTTTTGGTTTGGTCAATAGTTCCCATTTTTCCCAAGGTATAGTGTAGTGGTCCTTCGATCCTGACCAAATAAATCTAAAGCAGAGTCTTCAAATTTTTTCTAATATACCTTTGGGGATCCATGAGAGGGACATCCAGTAGACCAGAATGGATTCTAGTACAACTTTTGTGAGAGTCAGTCTTCCTACTCTTGAGAGCCAGTGGAAACTCCAGAGAGAAAGTCGTTTTTCTAATTTGGATAGTAGCCAGCTCCAGTCCCTTTTGTCCTAGTTATTTGCTTTGAGATGGAAGCCAATATATTTAATCCCTTGTTGGAGTTCCTGTAGGGGGAAGGGGAAAAGTGTTTTGTATTAAGATGATGTAATTTCGTCAATCCCAATGAGGGACAAGGTGGATTTTTGTGAGTTTATATTCATCCCTGTTGCATCCTGGAAGCGCTGAAGAATTGCTGCTAGGGTTTGCATCTCTTGGTCTACTGCTGCAGAAAATAAGGACATCATCTACAAAGAGTAAATGTGTGATTTTGAAATCTAGAAATATTTTTATACCTTTGAAGTCTCCCAAGTTTGTGTCCGATATCAAGGATCTTATTAATCCTTCTGCCACAAGGAGAAATAGCAAGGGGGAAAGGGGGTAGCCTTGTATTAGTCCTCACCCGAAGGTGAAGTAAGGGGAGGCTGCTCCGTTGATCAGGACCACAAACATTAATTAGGAGATACAAGCCATTATCCATCTAATGAAGGGTACCTCAAACCCTAAATGTGTGAATAGTAGTCTGATAAATGACCAGCTTGCTCGGTCAAAGGCCTTTGATAGGTCATTTTTTATTACTACTCCTTTGAACCAAAGAGATTTCAAGTTGTGTAGACCTTCTTGTGCCACTCTGATAGCTTCATGTATCTATCGTCCATTCAGGAACCTGAATTGTTCTTTTGAGATCACTTCCGAGAGGATGGGTTTGAGATGTCTGAAGATAATTTTTGCAATGATTTTGTAAATGCAATTGCAGAGTGAAATCGATCTGAAGTATTCAAAGGATGAGGGTTCATCCTTTTTGGGGATTAAGGCCAGGAAGGTTGTGTTGAAGGGTGGATGTATCAATCCATTCTTTCTTGTTTCTTCCACTACCTAGAGGATATTTGCACTAAATAGTTCAAAGAAACCTATATAGAATTCTATCGGCCAACCATCAGATCCTGGGCTTTTGTCTTTTTGGAAGATACAAAGAGTTTCCTTTAGTTCGGCTTCGTTGAATTTTGTGTAGAGGTATATGTTGTTTTGTTCATTTACAAAGCTGGGGTAATAGAGTGCTAGTCTGACTATATCAACAATGTTAGCCCTATGATCTGCTTTGTATAAAGTTTGGAAATAATTTTTACCCAATTATGCTAGCCCTGGGAAAGTGGAAATTGTTCTTCCTTTTGGGCCCTTCATATCCCAAATAGTGTTTGTGGCTTTGCGTCCCTTTGCAAAGGCATGGAAAAATTTGGTGTTTTCATCTCCTTGTTCAAGCCATATCGCCCTGCTTTTTAATCTCCAAGTTGCTTCTTGATCGGCCATGAGTTGTTTGCGTCGTGATTCCAGTAATTTTAAATTGTCCTTGGTAGAGTCTGTGAGGAAGCCCCCGTCTGCCTCCTGATAGATGGCTTATATTTATTCTTCGGTGAATCGGAGTTCACTTTCCTCCCTCTGTCTTTTTTCCTTTGCCCAGGGGATAATTAAAGACTTGATTGTTTTGAGGTTTTCAATAAAGTGGACTCCTGTTGGGGTTCCAATGTTGGATTCATATGGTCTCYAGTGTGTTTGAACCAGTTCTCGGAAGCCCTCATTTGCAAGCTAAGTAGCATTAAATTTAAAGGGGGAAGGGGTTTTTTTTGTTCCTCCCTCTAAGATGAGCCAAACTAGGTAGTGATCTGAAATTCCTCCTACCCCAATCCATTGCCTAATTTGGAATGCTTCCTCCATTAGAGCTTCGGCTACAAGGAAGCGATCAATTCATTCTTCCACTCTTGCTTCCCCTGTGCACATATTCCTCCAGGTTGGAAGAATTTTTCTAGGTGTGATATCCAAAATCCTGCTGGACAACAGAAGAAGTGTGATCCTGGTAGTGAGTTGGTCCGGGCGTGTTGAGGGGCCTCAAATTTCTGCCTCCCTGAGTGAGAAGTTGAGGTCGCCCCCCAAGACTAGGTTCTCGACCTTCAGTATCTTGAGATTGAAAAGTGTTTCCCAGAAAGGGATTCTGTCTAGATAGGGGCCATAAACATTTAGGATTCTGAAGTCTTTACCCAGGCCTTCCACAAAGATGTCAATTCCTAGACATGAATTAAGTCCCCATGAATTGAGGACTTTGATTGAATTTGTGCGCCAACCCGTAGCTAGTCCCCCATATATGCCAGCTACGCATCTAATCCCAAGAAAGTCCATCCCGGGATCAGGGAGGAGAGGGTGGCAGAGATGGCTGAGGAGTCTGTCATAGTTTCTTGTAGTAGTACAATGTCTTCTTGATGAGTGTTTATCAACCATTTCAAGGCATATTTCTTGTGGGGGATCGCCATACCCTTGCAGTTAAGGGAGAACACTTTCATGGGGTAACCCTCCCAGGGGAGTGTGCTACTCTAAGTGCCCCAAACATTGACTGTTGGCGTCCTGATGTAATATCAATGCACGCCTTGGATTGTTCTTTTGACAGTAATGAAGTGTGACCCCTTCCTTTTTTCGGAAATCCAATATCTGGATTAGAGCCAAGTCCTGAGTTTTTTTGTAGGNCTGTTTGGGGAGGGGGGCGGGGGGATGGGCCATGAGTGTGAGGGTTGTCTAATTTGAGGTATTTGAAAGCCCAGAGGGGATCTCGAACAAGAAGTGGGACAGTGAAATGAAAATTTATAAAAGAATCAAGGGAAGGAATCCAAAGAGTACCTGTGGGAAGAGGTGGAGCTAGGTCCTGAGACAGTAGGGAAGTCTGTTCGATATCCTATCGAGCTGAGCCTGTGACCAAGCCCGCTGAAGTTTGTTGTGCCCCCAAAGTGGTTATTTCCAGTGAACACCGAGAGTGAGTGGAGGATGTGGAGGGAGAAGTCGACTGAGAAGAAGAGAGTCCCTGCTGATGTAAATCTGCCTTTGGGAGACGAGAGTGATTGGGGCATCCACGCAAAGGCTGTGGACAATCTTTGAGAATATGTCCATGGGCGTGGCAGTGGTGGCAGCAAAAGGGTATACCCTCGTAGTCTAGTATTTGGGCCCTGGTGCGACCCCGATTTGTGATATTTGGTTCTTTGTACAGCCCCCCTATGATATTTAATGAGACCAATATGTGGGCTAGGGACATTTCCCCTGTTTCTTTGAAGGAAAAATATGCATCCACGTAGATGTCCAACGTATTCCCAATGGCCTGAAACACCTTTTCTGACCAGAGATGGGGTAGAAGCCCAGGAAGTTGAACCCAAATGGGGAAGGAGTCGACCCACACACTTGCTACATCAAAGGTTGGATCCCAGAGCTTTAGTAAAACTTGGGAGGGGTCAATAGACCAACAGCTTGAGAGAGCTTGATTTTCTTGGGCCATGGTGGAAAATGTGATGAGAAACCATCCCCTTGATAATCGACGTATCTGAGGTGGGATGGGTTGGGTCGAACCGCAGGTTGTTCAAACCCAAAGTTTTAAAGTCTTCTCACTGACGTGCCTCCCATAGAATTTTCCAACCACCGATTTGTCTGTGAGTTCCATCACCTCTGCCATGGAGAGGTCTTCACCAAGTTTGATATTGGTGCAGTCGGTTAAGACTCCAATGAATTTATTCCTTTTTCTGTGTTTGTTTGAGGTGGGGGGGTCTAGGTCTTCAATCAGTGCTCTGAGGAGGGCTTCCTTGATGCCGTCATCTTCCAAAATGTCCCGATCATTCAAATTTGTTGGTGGGAGGTGAGTTCCTATAAAACCCTCGAGAAACCTGCCAAGAATTGTTTCAGTAAGAAGGCTGAATCCTGCACCAGGAAAGAAATTGGAGTCCTGAAAGAGGGGATCAAGCTGAAGGGTTTCAGGATCCAGTGAAGATGGCACAAATTCTCCCAGAGGTGGTCCTTCGCTATGTGTGGCGGGGGGAACAGGAGGGAAGCCAGGNGGATCTAGAAGGGGGAGAGGGTAGGAGACGAGGGGCCAGAGAAGGTGAGGGGCAGGGATCCGAGGGGGGGAACAAAATCTAGGCACTCGGGAGTATGGAGAGGGGGAAAGGCTTGTAAATCTTGGGGAGTGGCCGCGGTGGGGTAACCCCTGTTGGGTTTCTATTGATGGAAAGAGATGGGTGAGAGGGGAGGAACTGGGTAGTTTTCCAGGGGGAGCGAGACTAGTTTAGAGGTTGCCCAAAGAGTATATGCTTCAGAAGGTGCCAGATGCCCGGGAGAGAATGGTCAAGAGCTTCTACCTGTTGGGAACCAGGGAAGAGATTCATCAGGGTCTAGAGAGTAGTCCATGTCATCCTAGTAGGTTGCCATAGTGTTGATGTAGGGTCTTTCGGGGAAGAAGAATGACCGTCTGCGAAGGCAGGGAGAGGGAAACTGTGCACCACGGGGAGAGTTTTGCCAGAGAGGGGGGAAAACAAGTCACTGCATGGGAAGGGAACCGTTAGAGAGAGGGCACAGTTAGGTGGGGTAGGGACTATGGATGTGGAGGAAACCACAGAGCGCCATCCTCGCCCTCATCAATAATATCCTCATAATATATATATATATATATATTCTAAGAGGAGTTATAAGAAGTAATTCGAAATTCGTGATGCCAATATCGACGAAAGACAAATGGAGTCCAAAATGATGAATGTAAGATTTTCTTATGAAGGATGTAGCATTTCTACTTACAGATTATTTACATTAAAGGGGATTATTCAAGGAAGATAGGTTAACATCATTATCAACATGACCAAGGATGAGAATTCTATTAATATTAATTTGGCGAATCAATTATTAATTTCGGAGCATAACATAAGTGAAAAGACAAACATTTTTTGCAAGAGACAATATGAAATTAAAGAATTGCAAGTAACAATTGATGATTATGAATATATATCTCAATTCAATGTTACAACTATGTTTCAAGAATAGATTGACATCATTCTCGGGCTACACTGGTTAACAAAACTAGGTACCTTCATTTTAAACATAGAAAAAAAGTTTGTGACTTTTCCCTATAAAGAGAAGATGATGACTCTTCAAGACATTACTACGAGGTCAAAATCGATAACACCTTCATCAAAAGACTTTAAATATATCTCGAAGGTGATCCTTCCAGATAATCAGAACTCAATATCAAAGATGCAAAAAGAATATGATGAAGTTATTGCTGATAAAAACCAAGAAATATATTGCTTAAAAAATCATAGTGAAAAACTACTTACTCAAATTAAGAAGTCAAAGGATACAAAACAATGCGTCGAGGAGTTGGAGCAAGAGAATCAAGATCTTGGGAAGAAATTATCAGGAAAGGATGAAGAAGCTTCTTGTTTGAAGAACCTTAATAAAAAACTGCTTGAACAAATTAAAAAGATGAAAGATGAAAAGCCAGAGAATCAAAATATTATAAATAAAAGTCAGCAAATAAGAAGATGAAGAAGAATTTTCACGCCTAAAGGTTCATAATTAAAATTTACTAACACAAATTAAAATTTTGAAGCATTAAGAAGACTTTACAAGAAAATCTAGATCACAAAACATCATTAGTTGATGAAACGATCTGGAGACCCAATCAATATACAACTCAAAGGAAGAAAATCCAGTTGATGTAAAGAGGTCTTCAAATGTCAAAGTAGAAAAAATCCAAGGGTATGAAGAAGAATCAATTCCAAAATTTAATAAAAAAAACTACAAATTATGCAGTAAAGATCAAAAGTTGTGAGGGATGCCTTATAGACATCCCTAATCCACACAAGTTGATACTTCAACTGAATCCCGATGTTCAACAAAACAAATAATTGCTATGTCGAGAAAGATATTACTTCCACTACAAGTGCTGGTCAAAATAGAAGCTATCATGGGGGTAGAAATGTATCAATTTCTTTCCAAGAACCCTAAAAACCCAAATCCTGGAGGTCGAGATTAAGATGGGAGGGCTCCTTTACAATTCGATGGATTACGCTCGGCAACAGATACTATTGTCTCAGGTCCTAAATGATTACTAACTCAAAAATGAAGAATCATGAGACAATAATTACAAACTAAGAGAGAGAGATAAGTCTTCCATAAAGTAAGCTTTGAGGGACAAAAAACATTTTTAAGAGGAAGGCAATGTTGAACATAAATATACATATAAAATAGATATTAATGACATAATAATTAAATAATAATTATTAATAATGAAAGGACATGTCTCAAAAGGACATGACTATTAGTTAAGGGCACCTGAGTGGGTATATAAGCGAGCCCTCATTCTTAATTCAATCATCTCATCTATTCATATTGTATACATTCCACATGGATTATTATGTTATATTCCAAGTATTTTGGATAATTCTTGTGTGGCGAACTTTGTTCATCTTAGTGATATCCATAGAGCACCATAAATGGTGTCATTTTTGTTCTTGAGTATGAAGGGAAGTGTTATACCACCATTCTTCCAAAGGGGTAACCACTTGATTCATTATGTTTGTTTATCAGGAGACAAAAACAATGAAGGTAGCCTTCAGGACATATTTGTTCACTATCTGGGTTTGTCCATGGTTGAGCGATGAGCCGATTGAGTACCCAAGCAAAGAAAATAATTATGTCCAAAATGTCCGATTGAAGATGGGATCTCTGTCACTTACAATAATATTTGGGATTCCAATGTAGCTTTTGAGAGCTGTCTCCATGAATTTTGTGGCTATTGTACTTACTTTGAAAGGATGAGAGAGTGCACAAAAGTTTGTGTACTTGGCTAGTCTATCAACAATCACCATGACCTCTTGAGACTTTGGTAACCACAGCAGTGATGATATCCATGGAATCCTCCTCCCAATGCTAACTTGGAATGGCTAATGGTTGTAAAGACCCTTCCACCTTATTTTTTTGGCAAACCAAACATTCTTCCACAAACCTTTGAACATCATTTTTAAGGCCATCCCAAAAATTCCCTTCTTGACCTTGTGATATAGGTTTTCAAAATCTGGGTGCCCCTCCACCATGGGGTGTGCAGTTCGTGTACCTTTTGTTTGAGTTGGGAGTTACTAGTCTATCAACAATCACCATGATGACACTCTTTCCTTCAGACTTTGGTAACCCTGTGATGAAATCCATGGAAACCTCCTCCCAATGCTAACTTGGAATGGCTAATGGTTGTAAAAGACCCCTTCCACCTTATTTTTTTGGCAAACCAAACATTCTTCCACAAACCTTTGAACATCATTTTTAAGGCCATCCCAAAAAAATTCCTTCTTGACCTTGTGATAGGTTTTCAAAAATCCTGAGTGCCCTCCTACCATAGAGGTGTGCAATTCTAAATGTACCTTTTGTTTGAGTTGGGAGTTATTACATAAATATAAGTGATCTTTGTACCATGGTGAATAATTTTTCCATGTAAATGTATCTGATGCACTGGAATCCTGTTGCAACCTTTGAATGAGAGTCCACACTTTTTCGTCATTCTTCCATTCATCCCTTGCTTTTGTTATCCAATCAGGTTGGATGATCAAGATAGCACAGAGAAAGGCCTCAACATATTCATCCTTTCTTGAGAGTGCATCTGCCACAACATTTTGCTTCCATTTTTTGTAGATGATTTCAAAATCATAACCCAACATCTTGGTCACCCATTTTTGTTGTTCTTTTGAAAATAGTTTTTGTTCCAAGAAGTATTTAAGAGTGTCATGATCTGTTTTGACCTTGAAGTGCCTACCTATTAGGTAAGGGCACCATTGCTTCAATGCATGTATTATTTCCATCATTTCCTTCTCATAAATGAGTTTGTGTAAGTCCTTTCCCTTGAGTGACTGAATTTCAAAAACAAGGGGCCCTCCTTCTTGCATTAGAACAACACTAATGCCATTTCCCGAGGCATCAAATTCCACAATAAAGGTTTTTGTGAAGTTTGGTGTGGTCAAGACAAGAGCTTTACAAATCGCCTCTTTAATTTGTTCAAAAGCTTGAGTTGCCTCTGGAGCCCATGAAAATGCATCCTTCTGATTTAATGTCATTAAAGGTGTTGCTATTCTTCCATAGTTTCGAACAAAATTACAGTAGTAACCTGTCAAACCCAAAAATCCTCTAAGATTCTTCAATGTTTTGGGAATCAGCCAGTTCATCATGGCCTTAATCTTGTTAGGGTCTACCTTGACACATTCATGAGATACAATATGACACAAATACTCTACCTCTTTCACCCCAAAGAAACATTTGGATGGTTTGGCATATAGTTGATGCTCTTTTAGTAGTTGTAGCACCCTGTCAACATGTTGAACATGATCGTCCCAAGACTTCCTATAGATTCATATACCATCAAAAAACACTAATACAAATTTTCAAAGGAAGGGATTGAAAATAGAATTCATCAACCCTTGGAATGTGGACGGTGCATTTGTAAATCCAAAATGCATGACCAAAAATTCATAATGGAATATCTACTTCCTAATTCATAATGACCAAAAATTCATAATGGGATGAGTTCAGAATGTTTTTTTGGGATATCTACTTCCTTCATTCTAATCTGATGATACCATGAACAAAGATCCCACTTTTTGAAGTAGATTTCTCCATGTAGTTCATCTAACAATTCATCAATGATGGGAATGGGAAACTTATCTTTAATGGTGATCTTATTGAGATCTCTATAATCTGGACACATATGCCATGAGCCCTCTTTCTTTAGTACCATTACCACTGGTGCAGAGTAAGAACTTTGGCTAGGTATAATAATGCTAGCCTCTAACATTTCTTCAACCATACACTTAATTTCACTCTTATGGGCACAAGGGTATCTATAAGGCTTGATGTTAGGAGGAACACTCCTAGGAATTAGGTGAATAACATGGTCATGATCGCAAGAGGGTGGAATACCTCTAGGATTATATTCAAATACTTTGGAATGGTTATCAATGATACCTTGGAGATCTAGGGGAATAGATGGCTTAGATGTTTGAACATCTAGTGAGCATAGTTGTACAATTACACCTTAATGTCCCTTTTTCAATAATTTTTTCATACCATTAGAGCTTATCACCTTACAAGGTTTCCCTATGATACCCCTTAACTCAATCTCCTTCCTTTCCAATGAAAATTTCATGAAAAGTTCTTGAAAATTAAAAGCTATAACCATTGGACTCCTAGTACGCCAACAACACCACCCATGGGTATAGAAATCATTGGACTATTCATTACATATTCCCCCATAGTAAGATTGATCTTATGGCATTTTCTTGAGCAATTGATAGTTCCTCCATTTGTAATCATTACTTGAAACTATGGCACTGGATACATAAAGCAATTAAGAGCTTTGGCTAATTTATAGTGAATGAAATTATGAGTACTACCAAAATCAATTAGGACTATTACCTTTTTCTTTTTGATATATCCTTCGATCTTGAGGGTTTGAGGAGTGCTAATTCCAACCAATGCATTACATGATATGGTGGGAGTCAACTCTTCAAAAGAAATCTCTTCTACATTTTCATCTTGAGATGGTTCTTGTTATTGTTCTTGTTCTTCTTCCTCTTCACAATCTATGTAGAATAATTTCTTCTCACCACACTTATGTCCCTTACTGTACTTGTTGTCACAATTAAATCATAAACCTTTTGCTTTTCTTTCCTCCAATTGTTGAGGTGTCAACCTTG
>SNQJ01S0086949.1:2726-16424 GCA_010110895.2 Picea sitchensis | reverse complement strand
TTAAATCCCCTTTTCTTAGTAAATGCATGGAAAGATCAACCTACCTCGTTCCTGGCGTTTGATGTCGATCCTCCATTGTGCTTGATTACTCGTTCACAATACTCCTTCCAAAGATGACCTACATCCAAGACAAGCAACAACTATGCATGCATACTACTTATATACTAACGGGTTAGAAATCCAAAACATGTACTAATCAAACAATAAAAAGTTTATGAATTGGGACGGGAAAAGTACTTTCTTTATTACTTTGAATGAGTCAACTTACAAAAAGTTGAGACTGGCCACCGCTCCGCGAACCTAATCCTGGGCTCCTCTTCTTCTGTCCTTCAACTGTTTTGCTTTGAATCTCCGTTGGCACAAGAAAAGGCTAAAGGGTTGGGACAATGGGAATACATAAATGGGTAAAGTTTCTTTGCTATATTTTTCCTCCTTCCAAATGAGACCCCTACCCCTTCTTTTATAGGCTAGAAGGAGCTAAGTATTTGGACGAACCCTCGGCCATGCATGGCTGGGAGTTTCAGTTAACTCACCCATAGATTTTTGTTCCGTCAACAACTTTCCCTTTTTAGTGCTTTTGTAGGTACACGCGGGTTGTTTTGAGTCAGCCAGCGTGTACACGCGTGCAGTAATGGGTTAGGGTGCGTGGGACTTCATAAAAGAGGATTTTCAGGGAGTTGTTCAGCAGTGCTTTGGCAAAGAAGGGATATGAGTTGGCCTGATGCCAGGTAAGCATGTGTGGTGCAATTTAGGGTTATAACAGTATGAGGGTGATGTTGTTACATTTTCTATGTTACAAATTTGTTACTAATTCTTATGTTGATTACCTAACCACATGTATACAAAGGATATTCTAATGGTAGCATGATCAAAACAAAAAAAAAACTATGAAAAGATCCTAAAGCGTAACAAAG
The DNA here is from genome assembly GCA_010110895.2 of Picea sitchensis. Taxonomy (NCBI): domain Eukaryota; kingdom Viridiplantae; phylum Streptophyta; class Pinopsida; order Pinales; family Pinaceae; genus Picea; species Picea sitchensis. The sequence continues at coordinate 15,510 of SNQJ01S0086949.1, read as the reverse complement.
GGAAAGAAGTTATATGTTTGAGCTATAATAAAAGACTATATGCAAGTTCGAATGGAAAAGTTAAGGGATATTAGTGTTAGTCCTAACTATTATGCTATTTGTTGGTTAGTGGACTATGCGAATTTCATGAGATTTGAATGGAGGCGCATATAACATTTTTAATATGTATTATGGCATGGAGTTATGAAAAGGGTTAACATGTAAATTATATTGGGTGGTGCAATATGCAATGGATATCGTCTCAGATTTCACAATGGTTTGGAATTGAATACACATTGGTTATATGGTTTAATTGTTGGTGAATGTGATGCTTATTGGGTTGTTTCATACTTTGAATTGAATGGGCTAGGTGATGGAAGCAATGTGCATTTACTATACGTCACTCCATACTTTCCCTATCGCTCGTCACCCTAACATTGTTCCATTATTTCATTTTTCTCTCTGTTGGTTGTGAAGCTCCACATTTTTAGGCTCTTGGAAGAAAGAAGGCTCGACCAAATCATCATTTAAGCGTTTTTCCATAGGTATGATTATTTTTCTCTCCATCCATGATGTATTCTCTGTTGTATGAACCAAATGATGGCTCAATGATGCTTGGTTTCTATGTGTTCTTGATCATTTCGACTATGTATATGTGTGTTATGGCTCTTTGTTATGAGTGTAGAATGTTTAGGATTGCAAGCAAAGGAATGGGTATTTTAAGTTGTGCATTGGCTATTTGCTCGGTCAGTTTAGTATCATGATGGGTCTCTGTGGAATAATAAGTGAACAGTGGTACAATATGGCTCTATGTTTATGATGGAGGGTTTTTTTCTGTGTATTACTGTCAGTTAATTCGTTCCCTCACAGTTGTGGTGGTAACCCTTACCCAGTCGCAGAGGAATTGCCAACAATTGCTATGTTCTTTCTTCAAACCCCAAGTCGTGGTCGTTGGCCTGTTCTTACTGTATTTTCATTGAAGTATCCCAAGATCTAGTCTTGGTTGGCCCTAACGTTAATACATGCCTGTATGGTTGTGGATTGATACAAGTTGTATCTGAGCGTTTTGTCAAAAGGATGAGTGTGTCCTCACTGGTGTTGCTGTCAAGTTGTTCAACTCTTAAGGATTGGAAAGGGATGTTATATCTCTGTGTTTTTTTGATAACCACTATTGTTAAATTAACCCTCACCTCTCCTCTGCAAGTGTTAAACACACCATGTGCACTGGGTTATTTTACTTTGCCTATTTTTTCTCTCCTTAGGTGTTAACCATTGGTTCCGTCCAAAACTTGAAGTAATAAGTAAGACTGTGTGGCTCACTGCTATGTGTTTTTCGAAAGGTATTTTTTCCTGTGGTTGATATAAGTCTTGGAAGACCTCGAACTCTCTATGTTTTGGTTTAAAGATGAATGAACTCTTGTTGATTCCTTGCATTTGATTTTGATAGAGCTTGATTTAGAATCCATTGTCTTTTCTCACCTCAGGCACCTTCTGGGGTTGTCAAGTATTAAGTATCAGTGAAATGGTTATAGAGATATTTAAAACACATTCTCTCTCGCCGAGTCTTTGTCTCGTACTTGTATGGTAAAATTGTTGGAATAAGAATTAAACATGCACTTGCATACAGTCGAGGGATGTCTTCCTTTTTGTTATGGTTTCTCTCACCGTGTTTTAACCAGCGTGGTCTTGATTGCAAATGGAAACACCTGTGTGGTTTTGCTAAGCCCGATCAGGGTTATGACAAGTTTAAAAAATGATGACTGTGTGTAGTTGGTTCTATTCGCTTCATATATTATATTGGAACATCGCACAAACTACCAATTTTTTTAGAAGGAAGTTATATCCACAAAGATAAGGCTCAGGTTTTATGTTTTGGTTGACTATTGTTTTTGTGATTGATATGATGAAGACTTTGTATAATCATGCATATTTTGAAGTCTATTCACGTTTGAAAAGAGACCTGTGTATATTTTAATTGGGCCCGATTGTTGATTGGTAAACAATGGATGTTGATTATTATCATGGTGCATTATGGATTATCAGGGATAGATGTCAAGCATATTGCTGTGATTTTTTTTATTATTATTTAAAAAAAGAAGAAGAAGGGATCAACGTTTTATTTAACAGGACTGTTGAATGGAAAGGTTTTTTTTTATAAGTTATGATTGCACGAACTGTTATGAATTAAGGACTTCTGAGATATTTAATTATTGGAACAACAAGCAGTTTGGTATACAATTGAGAAACAATGAATCCTGGTGCTCTTTGGATTGATTTTAATACAGAGTTATGATTATTGATTATTTAATTTGTTTTATGAACAATATCCATGAAATCCCCTGTCGTTTTCTCACTTTTTCCGCTCATTACGAATCCCATCACAATCCCAGATTCACTTTGCACGCCCTATTCTTAAAATTAAATGAAAACTCTGTATTACAACAATTAAAAACTAACACAGAGATGGATCACAACTGATATGATTTGGTTATTGTAACACAATTAGTTGTTTAATAATTTTTTGAGCAGTATTCATGTTCTTACTCCCTTTCATTTTATCAATTTTTCGCTCAATACAACCCCCTCAGATATCCCAGAACCCTTATTCACCCCTTGCTCATTGACAAGTATTAAATGAAATTTATGGATTTGATTGCATGGGTTTAATGTGATTGCTGAGCCAAAATTTGTTTCATATTAAAGAGATGTCATGTATGGTTTGTTTAAAAAGCTAGTTGCTAATAAATGCTACATACAGGATGAGGTTCTTTAGCATAGGAAGCCATGGGAAAAATAACATGGGCAGAGGGAATTGGAACAGAGGGTCTATAAGGCCAAGATTCTCGATACATTTTGATGCAGATCCACAAGAGTTAAACCAACTCTTCCAAGATGGATTTTTCAATTGGATTGGACAAGGGGTAGCCCAACCTAGGCCCGAAAGGCCTCCCTTCCAACCCCAACATGTCTTTGGTATCTCCGCCCCCCCTCATATTTCATTGCAACCTGAAGTCCCTGAGAATGACGAATGACAGGAGATTGTTCACCGAACAGTCTCCCAACATCGTGGCTGGCCCAATTTGTCTCTACCTACTCCTCCTCCACCTGGTTAACTCGAATGTCCAAATCACCCCTACACACTCACCTGTATAGTCCTCCCTTGCAAGAAAAAGACTCAAAACTGAATCCCACCACACGCATGACAAAGGAAAAGCTACTTCTGCCCCCTCCCCTCCCTCAAGTGATTCAACCAAATCTATTTCATCCCACATGCACTTGAGAGATGAATGTTCTCATGTCATCAGTGAGATCAAGCCTAAAGGTTCCATACAACCTAAGGCTAATTCAAGAAGGTCAAAGGGAGACAACAAAAACAAAGGGAAAATTGCCTCCCAAAATGGCAAATATGGTTTTTGAGGATATTTTATTATTGATTTGTTGAGAACAATTGACTACTGAAGTTTTTGGAAAACATACTATTTTTGGATATTTTGGATATGGTTTAAAATATCATTGATGTTTAATTTTAAATTATGAGAATGATTATGGGAGCCACAAGGAGGGATGTGTTTGATTGATTAACTAATTATGTTTATTTTGTTAAGGAACTAGAGGGAGTCACAAGGGGTCCTATCTACTAGTTATTATTTATTAAAAGACCCTTATTATTATTATTATTATAGGTCAATAACCTCTGCGAGTCATGTTGGAGATAGGTCAACAACCTCTACAAGTCACGTTGAAGACCAGAACCCAGTGTTGACCCAAAAATCTGTTCTAGGCTCAACATGGTGTTTTACACAGTTACTTCTCCATAAACGCCCCTTGGTGCTATAGTTCCAGTCAAAGACAGTGGCGGGGGTCATAGTTACTATGGCTTCTGCCCTTGAAAGAGTATCAGTTGGTTGCCTTCAAGGAGTTGTGGTCCTTCCCATGACATTTCTTCCTCATGTCAAGGCTGTTTGGTTAAGGTTTCATGAGCTAAACACACACTTTACAAGAATTTTAACATTGGTCCCCTTTGCCCATCACTAGGCAAGTCCCCTGGGGACGAGGTCCTTCTGAAAATAATAAGATGAAATCTAGTCATGTTTTAGGGAATACAACATTTCCATGTGGTAGGAATCAGGACAAGCTTTTCAACGGGCTATCATGAGCTTGATTCCAAGTCCGTATGACTCCATACGAGGGATGCAAAGTCAACGCCACCCGAATGGACAAAACGAATAGCTGTGACTTACTGTTCTAATTTTGTTCAGATTATGGTTTCAAAAGGAAAATCAAACCCATACATGGTATAGGGTAGTGTGAGACCTTTCTAATGGTATATCCCGTGCTTGGTTTCAATCCCTGGTTGGTAAGAACGAGCTTTTGCAAGTTCATGACCACTTTCAGACACCAAATTGGTTGCAGTGCTTCAGGATTTACAATTGGTGGGCAAAGAGTTATAAATCAGAGATTCAATGATGACATGCTATAATAGACTCAAACACCTTTCCATCAACGTCTCATTTGCCTCATTCCGACCTTGGATGGCCCGGTTTGAGCTGTCACAAGTTGGTCAATGATTTCAGGCAAAAGGGGGCCACCCGCTCGCATGGTAGGGTTTCATAATAGCTAATACAGTAATCAATGACCCCAACACAAAAATATATTGTCACCTTGAAGAAGTATTCATCGATACCTTTCCGATGGTACCCCATTTTCCTCGATTGGATATTGTATGGAGATTTGACACCTTTCGCAAGATTGGGTGTCATGTGGGCCCACCAGCAAGTCAGGGTTTTAAGTGACCACTGTTCCAGGATGAATTTGAGGGCTGAGGTGGAATTATCTCAAGTTGGTGATGACATATTCTAGATGGGCTTATCGAGACCTTTCCAACGATGTGCCCTGCATCCGATTCTGACTCTGTCTCACCGAGCAACATTTTTGGGCTAAGTCAACAGCAGCAGGGCAACGAAAAAAAACTCACATTTCGATCGGTAAATCTACCCAATCACTCTTATATTCACTTTACTTATCACTTACATTCACTCCAAAAAATTTTGGTACACATACCAATGTTTATATGTTTGATTTGTGTAGATAGTTTGAATAGTTCACTTGTGAATTCATGTAAAAAATCTGATTGATACTTGTGAAGATAACCATCACACCTTTTATATTTCAAACACTAAATTTCCAATCCCCCTACAAGGAGTTAGTTGAAGATTTCATGCATATGGCGGCTTTGCCGCTCACAAAGAGCCTCAACCCATTCCTTTGGGTTGAATGGTGTAATTGTCATTTTGTAATTATCTAATCTTGCTATATTTTCATTGTATCACTTTTCGCCCACTAATCTATAGGTGGCTGCCCCTAAAGGGGCCATGCAAAATCAACAAGCTAAATATATGCAAAACACCCCAATTTGTTTTTGAAAACAATTCAGGGGTCCGCCCCATACACTGAAAACAAAAACTTATATTATTTAGATATTTACATATACATATTATCTAGCCGTGACATATATGTCACCTATCTATTTACTTGTTTTATGTAAATATTTTTTTAAATAGATTTCAAATTCAGTAACCAGGAGGCACACTTGTGAAAGAAAGATGTGACCTCGCCACATGGATGGCCTGGTATTTCATTTTATGCAATTTCAATTTTGTAGGATATTATGAGTCAAAGCCAGGGAGTCTTCATCAGGAGCCCCTCGGAAGTTGTCTAGTTAGTACAAGTCGAGTGGTATTTCCTTAGTACCACATGGTCAAGGAGTTGATTAGCTTAGCTCGGTTGGAATACTACTTTTCTTGGGTAAGCTCAGCAAAAACCCTCTTTAGGGGGGTCCTGAGCCTCTTCCTTTTCGCAGGTACCCTTCTTCCATCCAAGTGGCTTTAAGAGCCTGAAAGCGCTAGTGACGAGAAGTGGCTAATACCTGCTTCTCTGAACTACATGGGGCACTCTTCAACCTAACCACCATGGTCTCCTAAGAATACTCTTCTTATACTAGTTGGCACAGTTTCGGGATGTGTTTGCCTGATCAGGATAACCTTCAAAACAGTGTGGTGGCCAAGGCATGTGATAAAAACTAAAAATTGACCAATAAATTACTTTTAAAGTCAACCTTTCGTCAGTCCACCTTTTCACTCACAAACCAATATTGAAGTTGTGAATACTTTCCCTTATATCATAGCTATAACAGCTTGTTACAAGGCTGTTCATCCACTTTTACAACCCACTTTTGATTTAACAACCTTCCGGGATCACTTCTTGGGTCACCCCGGGGGGTATCAAGCCATTCTGAGCTTCTTTCCCTATATTGAAAGCTTTGAACAACTTGTTGTTCGCAATTTACAGCCATTTAAAAGTACTTTGCTGTAGCTTTTAAGCCCCCTTTTCACCCTTGTTTCACACCCTTTTACTCAAGGCATTCATTGGTTAATTACCCAGGACACCGGTTTATCCCGGGGACCCATTCCGAGACAATTTCCAACGCTTTAAGGAAGTGAACATCTCACTGTCTGCTTTATTTAGTTTGCTGTCCTAAAAATCAGTGAGCTCGTTTTTGTCCCAATGTCCATAACTTTTATTCCCTAGGCCATTTTGGCCATCCAGGAAATTAAGGAAGGATAACACTGAGGGTGGGTGGTCCTGAGAAAGACTTCTTGTAAGTCTTTCACCTTTCTTTTTCCCCTTCATACCGCCACAGGCGAAGGACCACCTAAGGTGCGGGTAGTCTCTACCTCGTGCCGAGCTATCAAAGAGGCTGTAACTGACTTCACAGCTGAATAGGTCGGATCTGTCCCAACGGATAGATTTTTCTTATAACACCCGCCTTTTTCTGGCGACTCCACTGGGGACCTTGCAAACCTCTTTAGATTTGCTTGTATCCCAAGCTTGTACTAAACATTGGAACCAAATTATTTGTGGTCCTTTTCCTACTTGTTGACAAACTTTTGGCAAGGTCTTTCTGTGGCCCTTTGGAATTTTCTTTGGTACTTGTTACAGTTCAGTTTCCTTGCAATTTCCATTGCACCTGGGAGTCATAAATACCATCGAGTTTTCCTTTCCTTTTACCTTGTCAGTCTTCGATTTTACTTGTTCGAACTCACGTGAAAATTTATAAGTCTGTCATACCTTACCTTCCACTTCGAGAAGAACAAAAACAGAGCTTTGTTTTTAGTTGGGTTAATTTACATTGTGTTAGAAAGAGTAGGATTGTTGGTGATACACCCCTTGTACTCAAAGTACTTACTTGGCCCTCTGCAATTTGGCAGGGTAGAAGTATCCTAAGACTATGGAAATAGTGTCCCCCAGGGTTACGAGAAGTCAAAGTTTGCGAAAGAAAACAAGTAGTGATACACATACACCTAGGAAACTAGGGAAACTTGTTACCTCTGCAGTGCGAACTGAGTCACCCTCTTCCTCTTCTCCTATTCAAAGCCCCATTACTAAAGCAAAATTTAGTTAATCCAACAACAATTACTAATCCTCCGGTTGTTTCTCCCATCGTTTCAACAACTGTTGTTGTTTCTCCCATAGTCATTTCAATGGCAATGCCATGGTAACCTGTGACTCCTTTGAGGTTGGCCAGACCTCTTCATGACATACCTACGGATGCCCCAAATAGGATTCCTAAGTTCAGTGGCACTGGTACATTTAGTGCCGAAGAACATATACAAAACTTCCATGATGTGTTAGCGCTTATGGACATAACAATTCCCGATGTCATCATTAGACTTTTTGTAAGGACCTTTGAAGGTGAAGCAGTGAGATGGTATCACTTGCTTCCCAATGATAGTATCCCAGATTGGGATACCATGATCCAAGAATTCAAGAAACATTTCCAAGGGGCGGATGATGTGGCTTCCCTACTTAGGGATTTCAAAACCATCTCCATCCATGAGGGAGAGAAAATTCATAATTTTAATCAACGCTTTACCTCGACCTTGAATAGGATCCCAACTGCCTCTCAACCATCTGGGAACAATTTGTTCCATTATTACATGACCGCTATGAATCCGAATGTAAAGTATATATTGAAAGATAAATCAATACAAACGTTAGATGCAGCCAATACTAATGCCCTAGAAATTGAAAGAAACATGGAGTAATCCGATATGATTCCCTCACCTTTAGCACAACCCCATTTTAACGGGAGACCTAGGAATGACATACCTCGAAACGAGGGTCCTCGGTATGAACCTCCACCTACCCAAACTTCAAGGATTGAAGAAAGGAAAAGCTCGAAAACACTCAAGTTGTTAATGAACATGAACAACCAAATACTTTCCCTTAATCGAAAGGTGATTGACATGCAGTTTTCTTCTATTCCGAGGCCAAGACCTCCTTTCCCTCCTGCTCCTCCTCCTAGGAAAGATGCTTCTGAAGTGGATTGGTGTCACTTTTGCCAAGACTTCCATGACCCTAAGTATTGTTACTCGTATACACGTCACATGGAATTATCTAAAAACGGAAAAGCACCTCTACCACCAGTAAAAAACAAGCTTGCTTCCACTTCCCAAAATGACCAAGTTAACATGGAAGACTCTATTCCCTGCGATGACGATCCTCTTTCTTTCGGAAGCTTTGCTGTAGAAACTAGGAGTCAGGCCCCTAAAACCACTCCGCAAGGGGTGGAAGAGGCCAAAAGCGACCCCAAGGACAATGAAAAGGGAAAACTTCCTCCGAATGGTAGATTACCTTCCCCTACAAGGAACAGGGCTCCCTGGACCCCATACAAGGTAAACTTGCCTAATAATCCACCGCCCTGTTTCCTAACACCGATGCCTTACAACATCATTGAAGATCTAGCGAAGGTTCCCACCCACATGACATTATTAGATGCTCTGAGAACACCTGCTCAATTTGAAAACCTTTCACGTGTTCTACAAGCACCCCTTACTCCATGAACGAAACATAGACTTCCTCTTTCCAAAGAGTCCACTTCTTAACCTAGGGAAGCATATGATGTTATTGATTTAGACCTTGGGGTTTCTCCTTTCTATATCTCAGTTTTGATTTTTGATTTTGTGCTCCATAACTGTGTCGCTAACACAGGAGCGAGGCACAATGTCATGCCTCTTTGAGTCATGAGAAGACTGGGTCTTGAATGCACATGCCCATGTAAAGACCTGTTAGCTTTGGATTCTAGGATTGTAGAAACCATCGGTTACATTAAAGACTTACCCATTACTTACGACCAAGCTCCAGAGGTGAGCATGCTCATAAACGTGATCGTAGCAGATATACCTGAAGCATATGGCATGATTTAAGGAGGGAGTGGTCCACCAAAGTAAAAAAGGGGCGTTACTTCATGGAGGGGAGCCACTTCACCTTTCCTCATAAGGGTGTTGAAGTCGTCATTAGGAGGGAACCAAAGTACCGAGAGCAGGTTGTACCTGCTTTCTATAATATGAAACATGTGTCTTTTCAAGATACAGGTATGGGTACATATACTGTGTTATCTAAGGAAGATGCACATGTCCCTCCTTCTGAGTTGGAAGAAATGGTGTGGAGTATGGATTTTGACGGTGCTAAATCCAAGAATGGATCTGGGGCTGGGGTCATTTTGTGTGATTCCAAGGGAAACACAATCCCTTTCTCTTTTCGGTTAGAATTCCCTAACACTAATAATATGGCTGAATATGAAGCCTTAGTTTAATGCCTCCAAAAGGCCTTAGGCTTAGGAATACGCCATTTATTGGTGAGTGGGGATTCTGAATTGGTTGTGAATCAAAATAGAGGTAAATATGAAGTTCACAACCCACACCTCAAACAATACCACTTAAGGGCTAAGGAACTTATTGAGAAGTTCTTATCTTTCAAAATTCAAGCCGTGCCTAGGGCCGCAAACCATGTAGCTGATACTTTAGCCTTGGCTGGTTCTTGTTTCACTTCGGATTTCATAAGGTCTATTGAATATATATAGAAGTCCAAATTTTACATAGACTTGCGTTACCTAATAATGTAGATTCTTGGAAAGTTTTTGAATCTGATGAACAAATTGGTAGATTCCTTCAAAACAAGGAGGAATTAAAATATTTACATATCAACCATGAGTTGGAAGAGGAAACTGGGAACATAATCCAATTGACGACAAATACGATCCCCCCTAGTTTATCAGTATTGGAATCCATGTTTGATTCCAATGATGCCACTACTTCTGTACCCAGTATTGATAGCGAATATGTTAGGAAGGTGCAAGAATCCATACCTATTAACCTGCTAACTGAGAAAGATCCAAAACTGGTCTATATAGGTTCACAATGTTCCCCTTCTGAGATCGCTAAATTCACAGAAATCTTGATAGAGTTCAAGGATGTTTTCGCTTGGTCCTATCAAGACCTCAAGGTTTTTGATATGCAGGAGATAGTCCATGCCATACCATAACCCTGATTCGAAACCTTACAGATAGAGACAAAGAAAAACAACCTTGATTTGGAACAAACAATTAAAGATGAATTGGACAAGATGGAAGCATCCAGGGTCATTTACCATGTTCGTTACTCACAATGGGTATCTAATTTGGTTCCCGTTAGGAAGAAAACTGGCAATATTTGTTTGTGTGTCGACTTTCGACATTTGAATAGGGTGTCCCTAAAAGACAACTACCCCGTCCCACCTATGGAAGAGATTCTCCAACAAGTCTTCGGGTCTCAAATGATGTCCCTTTTAGATGGTTTCTTAGGTTACAATCATATAGCCCTTAATCCTTCTGATAGTCATAAAACCACCTTCACTACTCGTTGGGACACATATGCATATAACAAGATGCCTTTTGGATTGATTAATGTTGGGAACACCTTTCAACGTGCCATGGCCATTGCTGTCAAAGGATTATTGGGTAAAATCATTGTTGTTTACTTCGACGACCTCACTATCTTTTCCAAAGAACGGAGTAGTCATTTTGATCACCTTAGGCAGGTTCTCCTTAGATGTCGTAGGTTTGGCATATCTTTAAATCCTAAGAAGACCATTTTCAGTGTTATGGAGGGAAAACTTTTGGGTCACATCGTCTCTCGAGAAGGTGTCAAAGTTGATCCTGGGAGAGTGGTAGCAATAAAAAAGCTGCCCTTACCTACCAATGAAAAGGAAATGCAATCTTTCTTTGGAAAGATAAACTTCCTGAGATGCTTCATTCCTGATTTTTCTCAAGTAGTTAAACCTCTAAATCAACTTATGAAGAAAGGCATTCGGTTCAAATGGGACCCCCCTACCCATCAGGATTTTGAATCCATTAAGCGAGCCATTGCTTTTTCCCCTCTGTTAATTAGTCTAGATCCCTCTAAAGACTTTGTCATGTACACTAATTCATCAGTGGAGACCATTTCTGCAATCATATTGCAAAAATATCATGAGGAAAATCTTAGGCCAATCGCCTTCGTGAGCCAAAATTTGAAGCCACACCAACTGAACTATTCTACACTGGAGAAACATGGTTATTCTTTGTATAAATCCTTGGAACAATTTTGACATTACAGCCAAGGCCATAAAGTTCAGGTTTTGTGCCTACCTCTCTCTTAGTCACTGCTTTGAATCAATCCGAATTGCTTAGTAAGTGGTCCAAATGGATCATGCGCATGCAAGAGTATGACTTGGAAATTAAGCCAACGAAAACCATAAGGGGGACAGGGCTGGCTGGATTGCTAACCCAATCCCATCCCTCGGTCATAGCTGAACCACCTCAAGTAGATGACTTGATTTCTTTCGAAGAACTGGTTAACGAAATTGAGTTAGCCTCACAACCATGGTACGAACCTATCGTATATTTCCTGATCAATGGTGTGTGCCCACCGAACATGGAGACTAAAGCCAAACGAACACTTCATTTACAAGTTGTCCGGTATGTTTTTCAAGGCCAAATCCTTTACCGAAGAAACCTTGATGGGGTTTTGTCACGATGCTTGAATCCCGATAAAGCCCAAATGGCACTTGAACAATGCCATTTCGGGGTTTGTGGAGGTCACTTTTCAGTCAAAACCACTGCAACAAAAGTTCTACATGCAGGTTACTTTTGGCCTTCACTCCACAAAGATGCTCATTTACTTTTTCGAAAGTCTGAATCTTGCCAACGCTTCACTGGGAAACAAAAGTTAGCTGCCTTGCCTCTTAGGCCTATTGAAGTCCAAGTCCCTTTCTCAAGATGGGGCATGGACTTTATTGGGCCGATTTCACCGCCTTCCAACGCTGGTCATGTATTCATCTTAATAGCCATAGACTGCTTTACAAAGTGGGCTGAAGCAATTGCTCTTACAAATGCTACGAGTCAACAGGTGGTAGAATTCATTGAACGTAACATTTTATCCCATTTTAGAACCCCTGCTGAGATATTAACTGATAATGGACCAACTTTCATGTTGGATGTCATGCTACACCTTAGTGTTACATATGGCATCCAAATTTTTCGATCTTCCACCTATTACCCCCAAGGTAATGGTTTGGCTGAATCAACAAATAAAAATCTGATTCAGATCCTTAAGAGGATAGTCAAGGATAATAAGCGTGATTGGCACACAAAGTTAAAATTTGCTTTATGGGCTGATCGTATAACTCCCAAGACAACAACAGGTCAAAGTCCTTACACTCTGGTGTATGGAACTCCTGCTGTCCTACCTATTCACTTACAAATTCCAGCCTTGAGGTTGGCTATTGCCGAGGCAGAAGATAATTCCCAACCGTTACAACATCGTTTAGACACACTCGTCAAACTAGAAGAGGTAAGAAAGGACGCATTCCAACACCTCCAAAAGAAGCAATACATTGTTAAACGTTCCTTCGATAAAAGAGCCACAATGGTAAATTACAAAGTAGG